>VMBQ01008305.1:5000-12865 GCA_007657795.1 Dreissena rostriformis
TTATCCCATATTTAAGGGAAATGCCTTAAGTATGCCACTTTAATTTGACACATTGTATTCTACATATGTGGGTTAGCAAAATAACGCGAACTTTTATCCACGCTCTTCATTTTCGTGAAAACATGTAACGGCGTTCGTCTGAATTTATGCGTTCCGTAAAAGTAGTTTAAACATAACAATTTTTAGACATAATCTGTGAATGTTATCGGTAAAACAATATGAATAAATAAAAATAAATTCCTTGAATATCAAGCTTTTTTAAAAGATTAATTAAATGTACGTGTTTTATTTGGCATATGTGCATTAGGAACAATTTAACATGTTATCACACACTGCATCAATTTATGAGGCGACTTTGTCTGAGTGGAATATAATACTAGTAACTTAGTAAGTAATATGACGGTAAAAGACATAACAATATTCGGATCCTGTTTATTTTCAGAATCATGTCGAAGGTGTGTCCATGGAAGTGTGCAATATAATGACCTGTCTTGGATACGGGGAGGAGATCAGACGGAGACGTAATGAGACGTACAGGGAATGTGATATGATGATGAACGCAAGACCCAGTACCATTACTCAATACATATCTGGCAGCAAGGCCGAGGGGCTTACCTGCTGGGCGGAAAGCGACTATGACCTTTTAGCCGTTCTAAACGGTGTCCTCTGTGTGGAAGATGGATTCGATCTACACACCATACCAGACGACATAGAAGTGTACAGAATGGATACGCGTGTATACCCAGGACACTGCAGGGTTTTACTGGAGAGACCTGCTCCCATACGTTTCACTATTATAGATGATGCTCTGTGTGATGACGGAAAAGGGAACGTTTTGCTAAGCAGCGAATTATTTCTCGATGGTGTGTCAAAAATACAATTTAAATTAGGAGTTCCACTTGAACGCGCGGGGCCCTCAATACCATTATCCGTAGGAAAAGGATATGATATCGATCTTGTGTTGGCAGTACGCTGTCAATGTCCCGGCATCCTGCAGAGATGGGCACAACGACCTCGATATTGGCCGCCACCGGATGTCGTGCAGAAAGTTGTATCATTTGGATCTGTTGTTACACCGGTAGGCTTTAAAGGCAGTAAAAGCAGACATTTAGAGTGGAGAATTTGCTTTAACATGGGTGAAACAGAACTCGTTAAGAATCTTAATGGCACTCAGGCAAAAGTGTATGTAATTCTAAAAATGATTGTAAAAGAGGTACTGAAACCAAACAATAAAGAAATAACGTCCTTTGTACTAAAAAATGTAATATTTTGGCAAGTTGAAATCAATTCACCTGCAATGTTTCAAGAAAGGAATTTGATCCATTGGTTACATGACGCACTGGGAACACTCCGAACTGCAATATCCTCTATACAGCTGCCATACTACATGATTCCGGATCGAAATCTGATGGCAGCTTGTGGGTTGCAGGATGAACAGCAGCGTAAATGGGTAGCAGATATCACGGACATGATGGAGGAAGGCCCGAGGGTAATAATAAGATTTCCGAAGATACGAAAGGCCATTATCTGTCACCCAGAGCCGCTGCTGTGGTTCAGCAGGAGAAGATTTGAGCTGGAGATGCTGGCACTGGAGGATGTAAAAAGAACCACACAATGTAGATATAAAAACGGGGAGTTTGAGGACTCAGATATCATCCTGCAAGAGATGAAACGGCGACAGAATGAGATCGTGATAGAGATCTTTCAAAGGATCTTTATGGAAGGCAGCGTTGTTAATGATCCGGATGGCACACTCCGCAGAATGTGTACATAAAATTAATTGAAATATCATGTTTATTTACACATACGTGTACAAATTGAGTTTGTTGCATCACATTTTTTAATTCTTAGCAGTAGCTTATAAATCAACCAGTGAGATTACCGCCTCTCAATGATGTTTAATATCATATAAAGTATGATAAACTAAAATGAAATGTTAGTTCTCGGTGTGATATAGGTAAACCATTATTGTAAAAAGGATATAATATGCATAAAACATTAAATGACCGCCTTTCCAGTGATGATATATCAAATTATCACAATCAAATAAGATTTAACTTTTTGAGTTGAAACACACAGCTAAATGATGAAGCAATGTCCGATGTTAATACCGATTATGTGATTCGGTAACCGAAGGATGGAACTGGTGATGCTAAGGCTGGATTTTGGTAAACAGAAACATACATGATGAGAATTGGAAGTTTGATGACTAGGATATCAACTGGCAGTAGATACTAAGACGAATGGACGAGATCGTGAGTGTTATCAACGGATGTTAATGGAAGGTATCGCTGTTTATGATGTGAAGTATGTTTATTTCAGACTCTTGATGTACTTATGAATTTATGTGATATATTTCATGTCTTCACAATGAAACTATTGACTGTTTTGTGTGCACTATCAGGTTTTTATTTTATGCTAAGTAGCGAACTAGAAAACTGTCAGCAAGATAATAACTTCTCAATTCGTTTCAAAACTAATATAAGGAGAATACGCTTAAACAAATTGATATGTTTTAATATATAGAATGCGCTTAAACAAATTGATATGCTTTAATTTATAAATGCGAATATTGCCTTTGTGGCGGTGTGGTAGTGGTGGTCTGGCAGTGGTGTTGATGGTAGTGGTGTGGGAGGTTTGGATGAAAGTTTGTATATGAGTATTGCCGATTTCGTTTTTAGTATTGCATTCAGATTTAAAAACTACTGGATTAATCTATATCGTTAAAACGTACACTATAAGCTACCTTGATGGGAAGCTATAGGGATATAATTTCAACTGTGTGTCATATGTCCCGCTACATTATTTGCACATTCTTGAGATATGTTGTTATTGTTTTTTATAAGTATTTTCAACATGCACATGCATCAATATTTCGTATGCTTAGCATTGTCTATATATTAATCATATTGCAATGAAATCAGCATATGTTGTTGACAGAGTTCTCAGATATCACCATGAAGGAGATAAATAGACGCACGAAATATATAATGAGAGAGGTCTGTCTACGAATGTTTACGGAAGGCAGAGTTTTGTATGTTGTGAATCACATATTCTCCAGATGATGTAAAAATGAATCGAAATAATATTTTTAATCACACGAGTTAAAATTAATTTCACAAATGATGCACCCAATTTTAATTTAAATTGTATTCTAAGAAGTAGCATATAAATAAACAACCACTGACATAACTGCATATAAATTATGTTTTATATTATATAACGCATGATAAACTAAAATCAAATGTTAGGTGTCAGTGTAATTAAGGGGAATCATTATTGTAAAAGGGATATAATGTACATAAAATACGAATTGACCAACGTTTCAAGTTATAACATTACGATCAAATTATCACACTCAAATAAAATTAAACTTTTTTTGTAAAATCAAACAAACACATATTTCTCTGTTCGTTTATGCCACGTGTGCTCGAATATGTAGCCCATTGATTCCAAAGCATAATCGCTGCATGCTTCTTGTTCACCTTTAAAAAAGATCGCCCCCCGCTTCAACATTTTCATTTAATTTTTCCAACACATGTAATGAGAAAATCATTTAAAAGGACGTATTAACAGCTTTTGTAATTGTTTAAAATGTCATAACATGAATTTACTAACAACACTGTAATGTGTGGAATAGTTTGAAAACAATACAATAACGAGGAAACAGATGAAAAAGGGCCTAAGCTGGGGTTTGACCCCGGAACCTCTAGGAGCAAGAGCCAATGCGCTACCACTAAACCACACAGGCTTCAGAAGGTAGTTATAACGCTATTTTGGTAATACACGTTTTTGCTAAATTTTCAATTGACGATATTAATAAACAATCATATATTTTAGAAAACGTTCGTTTTGCTTGTTATAATATAATGCATACCTTCTTTTTAAATCTAAGACATTTTTTAATTTTCATTTTGACAAACTATTAACAGGTCCCTTTAATACACGATAAAAATGCATCAGGGCTCTAATCGAATCTGTGGGGAAAAGTCCCTATTAATACATCGCCAAAACAAGACCATATAATATCGTGAACATATAATACATCATAAACCAGACGAATGTTTAATAGTGTTAATGTGTTAAGACTTAAATACTGGGTAAAGAAAGCAAACAAATCAGCATTGAAACTTGAAAGCGCATGACGTATATACCAGCCGTTTATGAAGCTTTTTCTGATACAGTGCTAGAACGTTGTCATCCATAATTATAATTTCCAGATATAAGTTTTTGAGGAATTGAGCAAGCGCTAAATACGTTTCCTTTCCTGGTTGCTCTGTATCATGTATGTCAACTCATTGATGACATGTTGACACATAAATCTGATCGGGAACCTATAATGTCTGATACATATCGGTGGAATATGCATCCATCCCGATTACGAGCTCAATCAATTACCCGTAGGCTAGAAAGTGTTGTAGGTCGGGTATTAACACGCATGTGAATCTCTTTACAACTGTTTTATAAATGCTATATATTTGGATTAGATAATGTTGATGGCAAAGCAAACGTTCGTTATGTTTGATGTGATATTCGTGTGTTGCACGTGTGGTATAAAACTGTGTCCAATACACGGCAGCTTAATAACGATCGACCAGACTGCAATCGTCCACAGGCTTTTTGTGTTTTCAAATACATGTGTATTAGAATAAATAAGTCATTCAATCAGAATATCCTGTTGGTGGGGGGGGAGGAGAACTTCACTATTTTTTCAAAGATATATATTATATTTATTCATAAATAAAAAGGGTAACATCGTTATCGCATGGTCTTGATAGCAGTCAAAACATATGGGTACTAACTAGTATCAATGATGGCACTTTCTGCGTAATCTATATTGATATGACATCCTACTGTTCGAAATCTATAATATATACCTTTATATTGATTTTGGTCTTCTGGGCTTTATAACGTTGTATTCAAGGCAAACAACGCTTCGCGTAATATATTTATCGTAAAATCACAGAAATGTATGCAAAAAATGATAAATTTTCGTTAGATTGACGATAAATAATTGTTAGCAATATTCTTTTTGGTGCGTCAAATTATAGGCAGTGTGTGTCGGAACTGATTGTTTTCATTATCGTTAGTTCGGCATAAGATTATTTTAGTCATTTCAATGTTGGTGCTTTAAAAACAGAAAATACTTGCGTATTTAGTACCAGTGACCGTCGTTTATATATATATTAGCACATGTGCAACTAAATTGAATTTTGTTTTGAAACTCACTGAACCAACACAGAATTAGCTTCATGGGAATTATGCCTCCCAGATAACCCGGGCTTAATGCAGGTGCATTGTCATCCCGACTCAAACCTTGCGCAGGAAAATCAAGGACGGCACTTTCAGCCTTAACAGAAAATATAGACGGCAGTACGGAAATTCTCTAGATTAACGATGTCGCAAATATATTTAGACAGTATGTCACATTCACATGTAGTTTGATTGGAAGATGTACATTCCACAAAGACAAATCGCTATCAAAACAGACTGACAAAACTGTCTAATATAATTAGTCTCTATGCATGGTAAAACAAATCACCGAGCAATATAGATCTACTTGTATTGTGTTTTAGAGCAATGATTTATGTTTGCATTAAGTTCTGTTTCTCGGGCGGTGACCGTCCAGTCGTTTACATTCAGACGACTAGTCATCTAACCATGCTATGTTGAGTGGATGAACACCTCTTCCAATGTCGGATTATAATTGTCTACGGAATTTAAATAGAATCATCGAAGGTGTTCATTTAAATAGTATAACATAACTCTGTATGCGTTTTCAGACATATAAAAACTTTTTAAATCCACCAACAGAATAAGCGCGGTCCACACGTTGATTTTATCATGGAAATGTGTCTTGCCCTACTTCATTTTTTCACGCACCTTGATGATCAAAGAAAAATTGCTTGTAAAATAGAAGCATCTATTTACCGATACTCTATCTCTCGCATTGTGGTGCAACATGCCGATTAATATACCTTACATATATATGTCCGTGTGCGAAATGCGTACCTCTGTTATGTTCAGTATATTGGCGATAAAAATACACGTTCGAATAGAGTGCTCATATTCCTACTTTATTCTGTAAAAAGGTATGCTTTTATGATTATAAGTTATGTTCATGCGATCACATGAACCAGATCGGACAATAAACAAAATTGAACCGACTTGACAAAAACAAGGCTTCCTACAATGTTGTTGTTGTGGTGTTTTTTTGCGGAATTATTTTGTTTGTGATAGAAAGAGTCCAAAACTGTTTTATGTTTTTTAACTATTAATCATGCTACATAAAATACTAATAACCGTAAAAATGCACAAGTTTCAATATGTTTTACTGTAAATAATCATTTGTCAAAAATCGCATGACTGTGAGCGCGTTATTCGATAAATGGACATAAGCGACGGGTTTTATTACATTGTGCTAATCGATTTAATCGGAACGTTGCTGGAGTTTGCTGTTTCCGCTTCCTTTCTACGCGAAATTTCGCAAGTGGAATATCATTGTGAGTGCATGAAAACGAAATCGACATAATCCCTAACTTGTGCATGGTGTCATCGATTTTGCTTTCAACACAATCATTCATAAGATGCTTTTCTACTCATTTGTTTTGTTCTTATTGCAGAAGGACGTCCGTTTCTCGACATGGCTGGTTCGGATACGGAAGGGTAGGCATTAAACATCTTGTCAAAAAAAAACATTTGTAAACATTACCATTCCGCGTATTTTGTTTTTAAATATTTTATGTAAACGTTAGTTGAGTTGTGACAGTTGTGATTTGATTTATAATGTGTGCCTTTAATGTGACAGATTTATTTGTGTTATACTTGCAAAAACGAAAATAATAACTAACAAGATATCGTATGCTCCGTGTAACGAGATCTCCCCGCCCCACAGACTTCCAATCCCTCTCTCTGATGGCAAAATTCTCTATTATTTTTTTTCTAACAGTTAAATTTGCAACAAAATAAGAGCACACATTTTATTGCATAAACTGAGATCAACAGTTGACCCCTTGAGTTATTTCCCTGCTTTGTTCTGCAGTGAACAATTGTTTAAAAAAAATTACTGTTAAGATTGCTTGTTGAAAATTGACCTGAAAAGGCATGGTTATTAATCCAATAGCAAACTTCCAATTGATTATTATTATTACTTTTAGAGATGAGATTCCCACCCCTGTTGTGGCGGCGGCGCCAGCAGCTGGTGGTCCCATGGATGTAATGACTGCCCTGCAGGAGGTGCTCAAAACTGCACTGATCAGCGACGGGCTTGCCCGTGGTCTCCACGAGTGTGCCAAGGCTCTTGACAAGTAAGGAGCGTTGGTAGTCCATATAAACGGACTCCCAGAGCCTTCGATTATTTTTGCTGTGGCGGCTCTGGGAGTCCCAGAGCCTTTGATTATTTTTGCTGTGGCGGCTCTGGGAGTCGATATGCACCCCTTCATAAAACACAAGTTCAGTTCAGCTTAGCGAATCAGCGCTTCCCTAAACAGACGTGGTTCGAGACAAATTCAGGAAAGCAATAAATAAACGTTAAAAACATGTTGAATTTACCTGAAGGCTGAATGGCAAGCTTCGGACATTATCCTTTGCATGCACCCTAAAAACACGACGATGTTTCAACACCAGGCTTCCTGAAAAGGCCGGACCGCCGGTCTTGTCCGGCAAAATTCTTCACGGTCCAGCGAAGTTTCTAATATCGTGATCCTTGTGACAGGCCAAAAAAATGATGACTAAATACCCTGGGCCCTCAAATCCACGGCCGAAATTCGGCCGCATTCCCCCCCTGAAAAGTATACTTTTTTCCCCTTTTTGGGGGAAAAATTCCCCCTAAAAAAAAAAAAAAAATTTTTTTTTTTTTTTTTTTT
>VMBQ01008305.1:16015-41162 GCA_007657795.1 Dreissena rostriformis
CCAATATACAAAATTGCAGAACAATATCTCAATCCAAACTCAATTATTGGCAGAATTTTTTTTTTTTTTTTTTTAGAAAGAAGTGTCTTATGACTAATGATTATTAGAATCTATAGCTCAATTTTATTTTTTATATGATTTTTATCCAAAATGGCCGTAAAACCCCCTGCCCAAATAATGCTTTTGTAGATGAAAATTCTTCCCCATTTGAAAGATTTTACAACTCGAAAAATGCCCATTTTGCTAGGTACTTTTTCCCCAAATAGACAGAAAAAGGCCTGGGTTTTGCATATTCATTTATATCAGAATCAACATCAATACTGACAATCTCTTTGTCAGGTTTTTTTTTCCGACTGTGTGGGGGGGGGGGAAGGACAGCCTTTTTATTGGAAAAAACAATGGTGCGAATAAAGCCTAATTTGGGGGGAAATATATTCCCATTATTGATAGATTAGGAGAAATATTTGCAATTATAAATTAATATATTTCATATGTTGACCTTTCAATACCTTCCATTTCAATTCCATGCCATTACAGTTAACATAAACATAATTAAGCAGTATATTTGTATGAATCTGATCATAAACAGATCAACTAACATGTTAATCAAACCATTTTTGTCTTTTTCCATTTTCAAGACGGAACTCCAATTTCCAGTTACTGTCCCACATGCATTTACATCTATTAAACACACAAAAGTAAATCTTTTTAACTTTTAATAAATAATATGACATACATTTCTAAACAGAACTACCTATCTACCTGATGAAAGTGTTACCACTATACTATTGATGATACCTTTAAACAAATGATAATGAATATACTATGATGATTTTCTTGTAGGAAAAAAACCATACCTTTGTTCCATATGTGGTGCAGAGTTTAATCACAGTTCGAATTTAACCACACATACACGATGTGTGCACTTGCAGGTATATTTGATTTTGCGTTGTTTAAAAAAAATTAATCCTGATAATGAAGTTCACAGTAAACAATCAGTTTCCCTACTGATACTGACTTCTCATTTTATTTTGCGGTCTCGACTCTGAATGTGACACTGTATCAGCTTTGTATCTCTGCATCAGATACAACAGTTTCATGCACAAGCTTCAAAGGGACTATAGAAATAAAGAAAAGGATTTTTTTTTTTCAAATTAAAATACATGTTTGTTGCTAACACTTTAATTTAATATACATATTTAAATAAATGTGTCCACTTTATGCAGTATTTTTGGCAAGAAAATAAATGCACCATATATTTCTAGTGTAACTTTATTTTTATGCCCCCGTTGGGGTGGCATTTAGCAGTTGAACTGTCAGTCCGTCTGTCCGTCCGTCCGAAAACTTTAACGTTTGCCATAACTTTTGCAATATTGAAGATAGCAACTTGATATTTGGCATGCATGTGTATCTCATGGAGCAGCACATTTTGAGTGGTGATAGGTCAAGGTCAAAGTCATCCTTCAAGGTCAAAAGTCAAAAAATACAATCCAAGGGAAGTTATAAGCTTTAAAAGGGAGATAAAATGAGTTGCGTTCTGAGAAAACATGGCATAATGCATGTGCGTTAAGTGTCATCCCAGATTATCCTGTGCAGTCTGCACAGGCTAATCAGGGACGTCACTTTCTGCTTTTATGACCTTTTTTGTTTAATGGAAGTCCCTTCTTAGCTTCTTAGCAGATTGCACAGGCTAATCTGGGACGACACTTTACGCACATGGATTATGCCCAGTTTTCTCAGAACGCAACTCAAATGTTCTTCTGCACTGATTCAGGTGAAGCCGTACCAGTGTAAGCTGTGTGGTGGGGAGTATGGCAAGAGGTCACAGCTGGAGGAGCACCTGCTGAGTCATACATCGGAGAAACTACATACATGCAGGTAATGGGGGACATTCGAACCTCGTTTTGGAAAAAATGGGCTTGATGCATGTGCGTAAAGTGTCGTCCCAGATTAGCCAATGCAGTCCGCACAGCCTTATCATGGACAACACTTACCTCCTAAACTCGTTTGGAAGACAAATCATGCAAACCAAAAATTCTATAAAAGCGGAAAGTGTCATCCCTGATAAGCCTGTGTGGACTGCACAGGCTAATCTGGGACGACACTTTACACACATACATTAAGCCAAGTGTGCCCCGATTGAGGCTCATTTAGTGTCATCTTTTCAATTTCGAACAGAGATTTGTAACAAAAGTGAATCAAAACCCTGCTTTATAGACATGTTCAAGTGCAAATAACGAATGTTCTTGTCACTGAAGCTGAAGAAAGCGTCTTGCACATGTACACTTCTTAGTGATTACATATTTATGCCCCCCTTTGAAGAAGAGGGGGTATATTGTTTTGCACATGTCGGTCCGTCCGTGCGTCGGTCGGTCCTTCCACCACATGGTTTCCTGATGGTAACTCAAGAACGCTTAATCACTAAACTTCATAGGGACATTGGTCATGACCGGCAGATGACCCCTATTTATTTTCAGGTCACTAGGTCAAAGGTCAAGGTCACAGTGACCTGAAGCAGTAAAATGGTTTCCGGATGATAACTCAAGAACGCTTAAGCCTGGGATCACGAAACATCATAGGGACATTGGTCATGACCGACAGATGACCCCTATTAATTTTCAGGTCACTAGGTCAAAGGTCAAGGTCACAGTGACCTGAAGCAGTAAAATGGTTTCCGGATGATAACTCAAGAACGCTTAGGCCTGGGATCACGAAACTTCATAGGGACATTGGTCATGACCGGCAGATGACCCCTATTGATTTTCAGGTCACTAGGTCAAAGTTCAAGATCACAGTGACCTGAAGCAGTAAAATGGTTTCCGGATATAAACTCAAGAACGCTTAGGCCTGGGATCAGGAAACTTCATAGGGACATTGGTCATGACCGGCAGATGACCTCTTATTGATTTTCAGGTCTTTAGGTCAAAGGTCAAGGTCACACAATGGCTGCCAAAACAAATGACAGCCCATTTGGGGGGCATGCATGCTTTACAAACAGCCCTTGTTTTGTTATGAATTTAAAGCAAAATTAATTATAAATTGTCATCTTTATGGTGCATGAAGTTACAGCTCTAAAATGTGCCAATAACATGGTCAAAACATGTATGTACAGGTTGATGACAACAAGAAGCTTGGAGAATGGGTGGGTCTGTGCAAGATTGACAAGGAAGGAAAAGCCAGAAAAATCGTTGGTTGCAGCTGTGTTGTTGTTAAGGTATAGTTCTCTAAGATGTGATGTTCTTCTTCTTGCATTATAATTGTAAAAAATAAATCTTAGTTTAGAAAGATTAAACAAATAATAAGGAAAACTTCTCTAAAAATCTATTTCTTTATGGTGCATATTTTTTAAGGTATGAGCAAAGGCATTTACAGATTTAAGACGTGAAGTAACCTCAGTGGTGATTTAGGCAGAAATTCCTAGCTTTAGACCACACCCCAATATTTTAAATGTGTTTTCTATCATAGTTTGGAGTCTTCTAACCCATGGTCAGGAGTAGAGCCGCATTGGAATTTAATCATGACTGACTTTTTGTATAGATCTATAATCAATTCCTCTTTCTTAACGGTGTTGAATTCAAACTTGACACATTCAGAGGTTCCTTCAGGTTGAAGATGTGTATCCTACCGTATGTGGTCAGATGTTCTGCAAGGCAGTTGATGATTTTGCAATCCAACTCAGATAGTTACTGACGAAAGTTTTCAATCTGATGCCTAAAAACAGCTATTGTAATATGCGTCCTGTTCTGAGAAAACTGGGCATAATGCTTGTGCGTAAAGTGTCGTCCCAGATTAGCCTGCGCAGTCCGCACAGGCTCATCCGGGACGACACTTTCCGCCTCAACTAGATTTTCGCTAAGAAGAGACATCATGTATACGAAAAATTCCATAAAAGCGTAATTGTCGTCCCTTATAAGCCTGTGCGGACTTCACAGGCAAATCTGGGGTGACAATTTACGCACAAGCATTATGCCCTGTTTTCTCAGAACACGACACATGCGTCTTAATAGTTCATATGTCCAACTGATATTATATGGTGCCATTCATTACAAAGTGTACACATTTCTGGCTTCATAGAAGTTAATGCAGAAAATAAAACAAGGGACAAAAATGAGGAGGATACACATGCTCCCTCTTCTGAGAGAAACCATGCAGAGGAACATGTGACCACGTGTCTGATTGTCACTAACCAATGTTTCTTTCTGGTCCAATTTGGGGTCTAAATTTGGCCATTCCAAATCTCGAAAAGTAAATATTTTTTCCCAAATTACTGCCAAAAAATTTCAATCGAAGGTTTCAAAAAAAAAAATGAAGAATTTAATGTAATAAATACTCACATTAAGTTCATTTCCCTATCCAGCTCTATATGTTAAACCTTAGTACATGTTATATTGAAAAAAGATTTTTGAGAGAAAAACAAGCTAACAGAACACTATGTAATCGATTGTTATGCATAGATATTAGTGATATTAGCAGTGGTAAATACCTTGAATGTTATGCAGCGTTTGAAGTGACACATGATGAGTCAACACATGCTCCCTCTTCTTAGAGAAACCATGCAGCAGGGTTGGCACCAATTGACCGCCCCCGGTTTTAACCGGCGGTTTTTACCGGTTTAAACCGCCCCGGTCAATATCCCCGAAGTGGTCATTACTGGTCAATACTGGTCGATTGAACTTTACCCCCAATTTTGATTAATATTCCATGCTGAATTAAACAATATTTATAATATAAATTAAACAGACATGTTGCCAATAATGTCTTAAGCTATTAATACCCACTATTTTATACCTGTTTATGCAATTTGAAGGTCAATCTCTCAAAATTTTGCAAATTAGTCAAAGTTGGTCAATTGGATTATTCTGGTCGATTGAAGTTTTTTTCAATTGAAATGAATGTTCAGATAATTCTTGATTTAACAAGATTAACAATATGACACACCAATGATGTGCATTATCAAAAGTATATTCAATGTTTTTGAGATCAAAAAAGTTTATACACATATGAACATATCATCATCATCACATCATACAGGCATTGTCAAAATGTGTATTGTTTAACTGTCACACCTTACTTGTCATGTATCCTTGCCTAGATTTTTTAAATTCTTTTCAAATAAAATATTGAAAAAATATTTGATTTTCCATTGATATAAAAATAACAAGCATAATAAGAAATAATTATTAAAATAAAAAAATAATTGAAAAGAAGAGTCTAAAGTAGACCCACAATTGGAAAACATTATTTGTTGGCAAAATCAAGATCTTTGATTGCTTAGTCATTTGAAGACCAATAGAACTTTCAAATATGAAAGGGGAAAAAAACTCTTAATACTCTGAAAGGAGACAAGCTAAAAGCAACTCTTAAATTAATAGCAAGTTATCTCCTTCTGTTTGAGTGATATGAAATAGCCTTAGGGCAGATTTGGTTCATTGTCAATATCAGAGACATAACACTGCATGCATTTTATTACCAATTAAGGCTAAGGGGCCAGATTTATAACCCTTGAAAACACAAGAGTTCTGTTTGTCCATCTGCTTATAAAATATGTATATCAATAGATCAGTGAAATACTATGGTAACTACAATAGTAATAATACTTTAGTAACAGATGTGATACACTGAGATTAAGATATTGCCTTAGTCCTTATGTATTTGAAGCCGTTTCCATACATAATAAAGAAGTATTTGTTCACAGCGTTAAAGATTTTTTTTACAATAAATAACTAAAAAAAAAAGTTTATCAATAACAGAATAATGATTGATTTAATATAGAATAGCTTAAAGTCTTCCTTTGTGATGTTTAAATGCTATAATTTTCAATCGACCAGTAATGACCAGTATTAACCGGTTTAAACCGGGTATTGACCGCCGGCCCGGTCAATACTCAGTTGACCGGTCAATATGCCAACCCTGCCATGCAGAGGAACATGTGACCACGTGTCTGATTGTCACTAACTGAACATCATGTAATCATTTGGAATGGATTGATATAAGACTACACACACTAGCAGTGGTCAATAACTTGAAGGTCGCTGTGTCAAAAAGGATATGGTGACCTCATAGCGACCGTGAGGTCACTGGATAGATCCCCACTTCAGTAGCGTTTTTAGATCTCCCTCATAGACACCAAGTACTGGTTCTACCCAGGAAACAGACTCAAGAGCATACAAATAAGTCTTTGACTTTCGATGCAATGTAGCTAAAATAAATAGTTTAAACTAAATACCTGGAAAATTGTGAAGCATTTGTAGTGATACATGATGAGTCAACACATGCTCCCTCTTCTTAGAGAAACCATGCAGAGGAACATGTGACCACGTGTCTGATTGTCACTAGACTTGTCTACAGGCTCTTGTCATGAATGCTGCCTGAATTATGCCCATTAAAGCTCAATCTTGTTTGCTTATTTGCCTTGTTGTTACGCTGGAACTTCCAGTTAAGTTTCCTCTTTTGTCCATCTTACCTGGAAAAACCCTGCTATACTTTTTAGCTCACCTTAGCACAACGTGCTGCATGCGAGTTTTTGTGATTGCCCTTTGTCAGTCATGTGTCATCAATGTTTGCCTAGTGAACTCTAGATGCCGCCTTTATTACCCAATCTTCTTGTAACTTGATCAGAACATTTTTCCCAATGATATCTCAACAGAGTTCGACACTGGGTAACATGGGGTCAAAAACTAGGTCAAATTAAAGAAAGAGGTTGTGAACACTAGCGGCCACATTTATTACCCAATATACATGAAACGTGGTCAGAACATTTGTCCCAGTGATATCTCCGGCCATTTTGAAACTGGGTCCCCTGGGGTCAAAAACTAGGTCAAATTGAAGAAAAATATTGTGAATACTCAAAAAGCCACATTTATATCCCGATCTTTATGGAACTTGTCAGAACACTTGTTCTAACAAATCTCAGCAAAGTTCGAAACTGGGTCACTTTGTCGTGTTTCTTTTGGCCCCAAATTTTTACCATTCCCAATCTCAAATAGTATATATTTTTCCCAAATGACAAGTCTAAAATTACCAATTGAAGTTAATTCCCCTATCCAGCTAAGTTAAATGTGCATGTAATATTGGGGAAAAACACTGAACACCATGTAAATACCTTGAATGTTATGCAGCCTTTAAAGTGATACATGATGAGTCAACACATGCTCCCTCTTCTTAGAGAAACCATGCAGAGGAACATGTGACCACGTGTCTGATTGTCACTAACCAGTGTTTCTTTCTGGTCAAATTTGTATGTAAATTATGTTATTACAATCCAATTTGTGTTTGTTTGTTTCAGGATTATGGGAAGGAATCCCAGGCCCTTGATGTGCTCAACGAGTACTTCAGGAACAAGAAATAAACTGTTAACTTGTGCTAATAAATCAGTGCAGTTTTGATATTGCCTTCGTTGTTTACTGATATTTAGAAAACCCATGAAATGTATTTTTAGCTCACCTGTTAGCTTACACGTTGTGCTCAAGTGTGAGCTTTTGTGATCGCCTTTTGTCTGTCGTGCCGCGTCAACATACCTTGTTAACACTCTAGAGGCCACATATATTGTCCAATCTTCATTAAACTTGGTCAGAACACGTGTCCCAATAATATCTTGGACGATTTCGAAAATGGTTCCGGTTGGTTGAAAAACATGGCCGCTAGGGGGCAGGGCAGATTTCCTTATATGGCTATAGTACAACCTTGTATACACTCTAGAAGTCACATTTTTTGTCCAATCTTCATGAAACTTAGAACATTTTGTTGTGATGATATCTTGGATGAGTTCAAAAATGGTTCCGGTCTGTTTAAAAACATGGCCGCCAGGGAGCGGGCAGTTTTCCTTATATGGCTATAGTAAAACCTTGTTAACACACATGTTGCGTCCCGTTGAAAAACATGGTCACCAGAGGGCGGAGCAGTTTTCCTTCTATGGATATTGAAGCTATAGTTAAACCTTGTTAACACTGTAGAAGTCGCATTTTTAGTCCAATCTTCATGAAACGTGGTAGGAACATAATTTTGTTCTAAGGATATCTTGGATGAGTATGAAAATTGTTGCGGTCCGTTAAAAAACATGGCCATCGGGGGCGGGCAGTACTCCTTATATGGCTGAAGTAGCTATAATAAAACCAAATTTATGGGTCAATCTTAATGAAACTTGGACAGAACATTTGTTCTGATGATATCTGGGCAGTTTACGAAAATGGTTCTGTTCCATTGAAAAACATTGCTGCCAGGAGGCGGTGCAGTTTTCCTTATATGGCTATAGTAAAACCTTGTTAACACTCAAGTTTAACGTATTTCTCAGGTGAGCGATCAGGGCCCCTCTTGTTTATGTTGGTTATTTAGTTAAATGAGTGTAGACACAAAGTTGTAAATTACTGTTTACTATAATTGCCTTAAAGCAAATTCTCTTAAATAGTTTATACCTGGATCTCCATAAATGTGCAAAACTTCAACCTGTGGTACACAAATGTTCGAACATAAATACAAGTGAGCTCCGAATAATGTACTGTATTCGTTAGACAGNAGAAATTTTATTTCAAAGCGGCGCAGTAGGGGGGCATTGTGTTTCTGACGAACACATCTCTTGTATGATGTAACTATTCAGGGCTATATCTCAGATATGATACATGATTTCAACATGAAACTTCGTGTGTGTGTAGAAATCAATGGGAAGAAGTGCCATGCACAAGAACCATAACCCTACACTTTCATAAATAGTAGTTATTGCCCTTTGTTGTTTTTGTATGATGTTAGTTTTCAGGGCTATATCTCAGATATGGGACAAGATTATAACATGAAACGTCATGGGTGTATAGATCTCAATGAGCAGAATTGTAATGCATACAAACAATTCAATTACTCTTCACTTAAAGTGATATTAGACGCATTTTTCACTGTAGAATTGAGCTGAAAAGAATTAAAAGGGTCAAAAGAGTTAGTTAAAATGTGGTAACTGACCAATTATCTGCAACTCATCTTGCTACCAGTTGTTTATAAAAAAATATATTATATTCGATAATTTACATGACTAACCCAGTCCTCTAAGCTTTCTTTTTTAATGATGATCGGAGTTAGTGTTCGAGTGTCGTATGATAGATATCGTTGCAGGAAATTAAAATGATCCTTTAAACAAAATTGTGTCTTCGTGTCGTTCGAACGAATCTGCATTAAAACCAAATTAAGATTCACATCGTACATCGAATCATTTCTTTTGTCAGTTGTCAAAACGAAAGTACGGTTGGTATTCAAATGCATTATTTTTCTCTTTCCGGGATATTGTTTTAGTATGTTGATGCTGCATTAACAAATATAGGTGTATATGAAGTGAAAACACCAAAAATAAACAACGGTTGCGATAGACACCTATAAACTGTTAGATGCGTCTAATATCACTTTAATTATTTTTTTAGTATTATACCATATATAAAGGGATTTGCACCCATCCATAAACAATAATAATAAATAAATGTTTTTGGCGGGGATATCTATTCAACGAATTTGCTTGCTATATACATACATCTATATAAAAGGTGAAATTCTAGAAACATCTGGAGAGAAAATCTTGTTACCATCCATTAGTTAGAGATTGGCATGATGTATAAGCTGTGTCGTGCGAAAATGGGTACTATGGTTATGCCATACGCTGCCATACCGATGTCGATAAATCATCAAACCTAAAATGCTAAATAATACATACTGGTATATATTTATTCGATTAATATTGATAATTTTAGACATTGATTTTATTAAACAAACTCGGCTTAGTACAGCGTTTTGCTTTATTAAGAAATTATAATACGCTTATAAAGACAATATTTTTCTTTTAAGTTTCTTGCTCGAATACGATCAACATGCAAAATGGCGATGATATTAACTCAAATAACACAGCGTTGCAAACATTATCAGAATTAATGTTGCCTTTGTACTTTATTGACCGCTTACAGGTATACAAATATATCGCTAATTGATTTTATTGTGACGCTAATTACAATCTAGATCCCAATGATCGCATTGATGATAAGATATTTTAATTATTAGAGTCTCATCATCATGTACATAGTAAAACATATACAAAATAACTTTAAAACACAGTACCTAAATGCCACTTATAATTGAGTTATAAGAGACTATACATATTCTAAAATACAATTCCATGATAATAGCTAAAACTTTATGAACATAGTTCACTACTACAAATGAAAATCTTGTTCAAGTTTTCTTTTCAACTTCAAATAGCGGTTTTAAATTTAACACAAACTATATAAGAGTACGATAAATCTAAGATCTATTTGCTATGGATGGTATAAAGATGTCATATTGCAAATCTAGTGCCAAATATAACTTCTGATTGTAGCAGAAAATTGAGAAGAATTAAATTTGCTCAAATATAACTTGGTAATTGTGAAGGAGTGTAATGTCTATACCAAAATTAAGATGATTAAAGGATGGCTTAGTGAGTATGGTAGTACTTTGCGACAAGAAAGGGATCTATTTCACCCCATATAATTCCTGTTATACTAGTGTTGAATATATACCGTCTTATGAGCTTTGAAAACTTGATGTTTAATACTTATAATACAGCTATTATAATACAATGTATCATAATTATGATACCAGAAGCAGCCACTAGATACCCATATTTATATATATCGGTCAAACACTCCAAATAATGCATGAGAAAGGGGATTCCTTCAGTATGTATAAAGAGGAGATGCTAACATTTTACTCCTGAGCATGCAGTGTATTATCCTACAAAATTTAAAAGACATGTCCATCTTTAGGTGACTGCTTCTTGTATGTGAATAAAATAACCATGAATATCTAAAACAAAAGTAAAAATTCTTAATTAGTTAATATTATTTACACAATTTTTTTAAAACTTAAACGCATTAAAAGATCAAACTCTACAATACAATTTTCTTTTTCTTTCTACTAGAATATGATGGAAGGCTTTGGCAGATAAATACACAAGTTTTTCGTCACTAAACATTCTAACCAATTTGTCGTCATCTGGCATATTATCATTATTTGCAAACATATTATCGAGTGCAAAGACTAAGTCTTTTCTTATATCGCTATATAACGGACAATGAAACAACACATGCTTTTCATCTTCAACATAATCAGGACAATTAAAACAATTTCTATTTGACACATCAATATTTTCATAGCGACCTGTTTCTATTCTTAGTGGCGCTACACCACACCTAAACTTTGTAAAAGCTGATCTATATTGAAATGTCATATTACACATAAGATAGTTTTCTGTACAAAACTGTGATTAAAATTTTATATAAGTTCTTAATTTATTACCCCCGTTTCCTCTTATAGCATTGTGCCTCTCCAACAAATAGCTTCCACTTATTCTTTTCAATATCTAATAATTTCACTTCCAACATTGATATAGTAGGTTTAGCATATCCAATATTATTCTCTAATACATGAGCACTATTAATTTCTGAAAAAAGTTTCTTCAATTTATAAAAACCATTTTTATACCCCCATTACCATTGTTAATGGGGGCTATATAGGAGTCACTTTGTCGGTCGGTCTGTCGGTCTGTCTGTCTGTCCCGAAAATGAGCTTGTCCGGGCCATAACTATGTCATCTATCAAGGGATTTTAAAATCATTTGGCACATTAGTTCACCATCATTGGACAGTGTGTCGCGCGAAAGAATTACGTCAATATCTCCAAGGTCAAGGTCACACTTTGAGGTCAAAGGTAAAAAATGGCCACAAATGAGCTTGTCCGGGCCATAACTATGTCGTTCATCAAGGGATTTTGAAATCATTTGGCACATATGTTCACCATCATTGGACAGTGTGTCGCGCGAAAGAATTACGTCAATATCTCCAAGGTCAAGGTCACACTTTGATGTCAAAGGTTAAAAATGTCCATAAATGAGCTTGTCTGGGCCATAGCTATGTTGTTCATTGTGAGGCTTTGAAATCAATTGGCACATTTGTTCACCATCATTGGACGGTGTGTCGCGCGAAAGAATTACGTCAATATCTCAAAGGTCAAGGTCACACATGAGTTCAAAGGTAAAAAATAGCCATAGTTGAGCTTGTCCAGGCCATTACTATGTCGTTCATTGTGGGATTTTGAAATCAATTGGCACATTTGTTAACCATTATTGGACGGTGTGTTGCGCGATAAAATTACGTCGATATCTCCAAGGTCAAGGTCACACTTTGAGTTCAAAGGTCAAAAATGGCCATAAATAAGCTTGTCTGGGCCATAACTATGTCATTCATTGTGAGATTTTAATATTACTCTCCACATTAATTTTGTTCACAGGCATTGGATGGCGTATCATGCCAAAGAATTCAAGATTTCAAAGGTCAAAATGGCCATAAATGATAATGGCATAATAATTCTTAAAAATTGCCATAAATAAGCTTCTCTTGTTTTGTGAGACAGCATGCAAAATATTCTGTGTCAATGCAGCATGTGGGGGTATACGTCACGTCAGTGACAAAGCTCTAGTTAACATCGCAAGCTTTGGACCACATGCATACAGATTTATTAATTCTATTATCATTCATATTCATTACTCTAAAATACTGTCTAAATACTGAAACCCATTGTCTAACAATTTGTAAATTCCAACCCATCTCTCCACTTACAGCAACATTAGGAGTATACTTTCCAACACCCAAGTAGTATCGCATAGCTCTATGAAGCACTGCATTTTGATGTGAGAAACTCGATGCAAAGAGTGATCAAACCGACATATCTCAATATGCCTTGAACACTTTTAACACTATCACGTGACGGTAAACTATATAGCCCATCGACCAAAGAAGAAAGAAATCACATCGTACTAAACGTTGCAAGAGAAACATCAGTAAAATGCCTCCTCATATTAGTGACTATTCGGTTGTTGATGGCGAAGCTATTACTCGTTATTCGCGAAAAAGATGCACTCCAGCAAAGCGCCATTTAGAATTTGATTGTCTGGATAGACCATTAAAACGGCGTCGCTCCTGTAATTCAACTGAAGCAGCAGAAACGCAAGACGGGAAGAACAGGTCGATTGAAAGCATCATTGCAGCCGTAGAGCGTTTGTCTTCAGAACCACGCCTCGTTTCCGACGGGTCACGTGAAAACACGTTGCCAACCATCTCTGGAAAGCACAAGGATATGAACGCTATCACACCGGAAATAATGTCACGTGTTTTAGAAGGTGCGTACAAGGACAGTATTGATCAACTGACGGTCATTGATTGCAGGTATCCATATGAGTTTGAAGGAGGACATATCAAGGGAGCTGTTAACCTCTACACAAAGCAAGAGATTAAGGACTAAATACACAACTCGGCGACGTCGTCGGAAACGAGTCACGTGCTTATTTTCCACTGTGAGTTTTCATCAGAAAGTGGTCCGAAAATGTACCGACATCTGAGGTCATTGGATCGAGAACTCAACATTGATTCGTATCCAAACCTGATTTTTCCGGAAATGTATCTTCTCGAAGGCGGCTACAAAGCGTTCAACGAAACTCAGAGCAACCACTGCCTTCCACAGTCTTAAACACCCATGTTACAGAAGGAACATTCTGAGAACCTACGTCACTTCCGGGTAAAGTCAAAGTCCTGGGCAGCGGGCGACAACCCACGTCATAAGTCATATGCGCACGGAAAACAAACTAAACTGTGTTTTTGAGAAATGATTAACATTTTCGTAAAGCATATGTATTTTATATATCCGTTCGTTATGTTTTTGTTGTTATTGGCTCTTTTCGTCTACATTATTTTCGACAAAATAAAATTTTAAAATGAGAATTTTGGTATTTTTAAACGATTAAGCCATTTTCTGCTTTTCTACCTAAGAACTGATTCGTTGCTCTTTTAGATTTTGTAAAACATACCATACACTGTAAATGTATAAAGAAGAAGCATATACAAAGAATAATTCAATACGCATTGAATTACATATATTTCATGAAATCAGACAAGTCAAATAAGGCGAATCATGAAATCAAGGTCACATTGAAACAGAAACTCGCAAAATAAGATATAAACTGATAATATGTTGTGTTTTGTCTGTTTGTTTTACCGCTGTTCTTAATGGTCATCACGGCATCTTGTCCTCATCAATACCATATTTTCTATTAAACTAATATTGCGAGATACTAATTATCCATTCCTGACACACGTCATGTTTAGCTTGAGGCGAATTCTATAATGACTCTGGCGTAAGCTGGTATAGGAATATATACTTGACAATGCCGAAGATTTACACGGATAAACATGTTTCTGAACCATATAGTGTAAAAAAACATTTGCATAAATATTTACATATCCATATATTGATAAATGACAGTAATTATACCGTATATTTCTTTACGCGTTTGGTTTTAGAAAATCAGACTTATACAACATGTTTGCAAGTAATGCAAATATTTGATAATTGTGAGGGAAAAAAGAGAAAAAAAAACATAATAGCTACGGTGTACCTATCCCTATAACTAAATGATAGTTCTTTAACTTTACCAGCCGATTAATACCAAGTATACGGTATTCGACTTGTATGTGTCTATTTAAAAATGCATTATTATATTTTGCAATTTTCTGGACAAAACAATTGTCGCCCAATATTTTAAATACCGGTTTTACCAGTGTCATTTGCGAGTAACGGTTTTACTGGAAAACATTAAATATACTTAAAAGCTCGATCAGTCATAAACTTTGAATGCTAAATAATACGAGCATTATTAATTTGATTTGTATTGATATTTTAAGACATTGATAATATTAAAAGAATACTTTCCTTAATATAACGCTTCAACTTATTTAGAAATTGTAATACGTTTATTAAGATATTTTTCTTTTAAGTTTCTTGCTCAAATACGATCAATATGAACAATGGCGATGATATTAACTCAAATAACCCAGCGTTACAAACATTATCAAACTTAATGTTCCCTTTGTACTTTATTGACCGCTGACAGGTATACAATTATGTCGCTAATTGATTTTATTGTGCCGCTAATTACAATCTAGATCCCAATGATCGAATTGATGTGAGAAACTCGATACAAAGAGTGATCTCAATATGCCTTGAACACTTTTAACACTATCACGTGACGGCAAACTATATAGCCCAGAGTAAAAAGAAGAAATACATCACATCGTACTGAAAGTTGCAAGAGAAACGTCAGTAAAATGCCTCCTCATATAAATGACTATTCCGTTGTTGATTGCGAAGCTATTACTCGTTATTCGCGAAAAAGATGCGCTCCAGCAAAGCGTCATTTAGATTTTGATGGTCTGGATAAACCAGCAAAACGACGTCGCTCATTTAATTCAACTGAAGAAGTAGAAACGCAAGAAGGGAAGGACAGGTCGATTGAAAGCATCATTGCAGCCGTAGAGCGTTTGTCTACAGAACCCCGCCTCGTTTCCGACGGGTCACGTGTGAACACATTGCCAACCATCTCTGGAAAGCACAAGGATCTGAACGCTATCACACCGGAAACAATGTCACGTGTTCTAGAAGATGCGTACAAGGACAGTATTGATCAACTGACGGTCATAGACTGCAGGTATCCATATGAGTTTGAAGGAGGACATATCAAGGGAGCTATTAACCTTTACATGAAGCAAGCGATTAAGGACTTCATACACAACTCGGCGACGTCGTCGGAAACGAGTCACGTGCTTATTTTCCACTGCGAGTTTTCATCAGAAAGGGGTCCGAAAATGTACCGACATCTGAGGTCATTGGATCGAGAACTCAACATTGATTCGTATCCAAAACTGAATTTTCCGGAAATGTATCTTCTCGAAGGCGGCTACAAAGCGTTCTACGAAACCCAGAGCAACCACTGCCTTCCACAGTCATACACACCGATGTTACAGAAGGAACATTCTGAGAACTTACGTCACTTTCGGGTTAAGTCAAAGTCCTGGACAGCGGGCGACAACCCACGTTCCAGGTCATGTGCGCACGGAAAACAAACTAAACTGTGTTTTTAAAAATGATGAACATTTACGCAAAGCATATGTATTTCATATATCCGTTCGTTTTGTTTTTATTGTTATTGGCTTTTTTTCGTCGACTTTATTTTCGACAAAAAATAAAATATTTAAATGAGAACTTTGCCATTTGTTATACGGCTTTAAACGACTTAGTTGTTTCCTGCTATTCTACCTTAGAATTGATTCGTTGAAACGATTCTCAAATGCCCCTTTTAGATACTGCAAAACATACCATATATGTATCATGTAGTGCGTTCAGTTACAGCGAACGTTCGCCAATGATCGTTCGTTTCCGATTCTGTCTTATTAAACGATAAGTTCGGCGCGAACGTTTCAAGATGGCGGCTCCCAGAGAATTGATTGCGATTTTGATGGAGGAAATCGATAATAACACAGAAAGTACTAAACCAGCACAATACACTTTGTTTATAATTCAATTCATTTTATGTACTTCAAAAAAAAATGAAAAAATATCGAAGTAACACTGAACAACAACAACGACTTACTTGTCCGCCATCTTGGTTTCGCTAGCGAATTACCTCCCGAGAGGTTTCGTATATTCTGAACATTATACAAAAAAAAAGTTATTATGCATTTCTAATCGATACGGGTCTGGGTTCAATTCGATATACCCAAAAAGCAACATGATTGCTTTAAGCAATGTAACTAGCGCGACTATTAATAAAACAAAAATGGACCTTCTTACGAACAATAAGTAAGACATGTTTACCAACAGTGGCGCGTTGGTATGGCAATCTTCATGAATTTTCTCAGAACCTTTGCTCTAACGATTTCTCCGTCGAGTAAGATATGGTACCAATCCATTAAAACTTAGCCGCCAGAGGCGGGACAATTTTTCGTTTGTGGCAATAGTCAAACAATATGAACACTCGTGACTTCACAATTTGACCCACTCATCAGGATACTTGAACATAAGATTTCAAAATTATGCTGTTATGATATCTGTGATGAGTTCGAAAATGATTATGGTTTAATCAAAAACATATCGACCACTTTCTTGTCATTGGAAATGATAATTTAGCTCAGATGACATTTGAAGTCGTTTATTTAGAATATATGATGCGATAACGAAATACTGCACAGACGTAGTGAGGAACACGTGCGATCCGTATAAAACCCCACTTTTCATGATATACGAGTGCATGCGCACAACTTTATTTTTACCACTTATCCATTAACGGCTTAAACTAGCTATTGCTGTTAATGCTAATACTCTTTATACCGCATTGAAATAGAAAGAGAACAATTAAGTGCTTTTATATGACCTTTGCTCTTATAGCATGATCTATACCCTGTAAGGTAGCTTGCAACACTCTTTTTCGTATGGTTTTACATTTATGCCAACTTTAAACCAGTGCAGACATGTCTGTTCTCACAAAAAGTGTTGTAGTTTGACCTTGGCATTGAAGTTACTATTGACGCTTTTGCTCATGTGCGCAGTACAAATGCCTATATAGATCAACACTTTATTTTTAAATCGTTCCCTATTTTCGTAATGAAGTAATTCAGCATGAGCATGACACAGCCGTGTAACATTTACTCAGTTATTTCAAATTAATTTAATGAACGACGAAGTCATAAAGCGGGCAAGCCCTATTTTGACGAAAGCTTTGTAGTTTGAAGTGTGACTTCTTTCGTAAGTATAACCTTGACCTGTTCGTGACACGTCATATCATGTGTTACACTTGGTTATAAAGTACCAAGTTACTACCAACTGATTATGAAATGGATGTTAGAGAGGGGGTAACCCCATTCATCCATAATCGAGTTATATATTTGACCTTTGATATTTATCAGACCGTTCAATCGACTCACGCAACGACTGTGGTTAATGCAACGACTGAGCTACTATATACATGTCGGTTAAAAGCGGAGTGTAAGTATTTCCCTATTCTTTATATTTTACGTATTGAATTGAGCAGGTTTGAGTGTGTTCTTTGAGAGCCTAAGTAAGAAGGACTTTGTGAACGTAATCCCTACCTTCCTAGCTGCCTACTTTTCAAGAAATCCGTTAGAATGTGGTCAAAAAACAAACAAAATTCACCACTCTCTTTTTCAAACTTTAATAACACAGGATTTAGACCAAAGATATATATGAACAACATTTTATTGAAATCTTTAATCATTTGTCTTCGGTTATTCCAAATTACAGCATCCCACATGAGCACACAACAATTTTATCAACGATTTATCAACGAAGAAGGACTTTGTGAACGTAATCCCTACCTTCCTAGCTGCTTACTTTTCAAGAAATCCGTTAGAATGTGGTCAAAAATCAAACAAAATTCACCACTCTCTCAATCAAACTCTAATTTCACAGGATTTAGATCAAAGAAAAATATGAACAACATTTTATTGAAATCTTTAATCATTTGTCTTCGGTTATTCCAAATTACAACATCCCACATGAATACACAACATTTTTTATCAACGATTAAATTCGAGTGGGGTTTCACGCCTCACGACATCGGCCGTGGCTAATTATTAGATGGTCCTGCCAATGGCTACGAAAATAAAATTATTCTCATGCCATCGGCTGAGACAATGGATAATGGCATGATGAGATGTAGACGTTACTCCTTGACCATATTCGATAGAACTATCAGATATTTTGATCACAAAAACAGTTTTAAGATTTTCACGTATTTTGATATAAAATTGGATGGGTGAGTGGATTCCTTTTAAAATAATTGCATGAACCACAGCCGTTGCGGGAGTCGATTTAACGGTGTGGTTAAATGTGAAATAAAATATTTACCGTTCGTTTTTATATCTTTCTGTAACCATACTCAATTCAATTTGCGTTTATTTCTGTATTTTTTCACGAAGCTCAAAACTTTGCTGCCGTTTGTTAGCGTGAGCTATAAACATATGACGTCACAGACGTCGTCGGGACGTAACGTCATAAGTTCATGACATCCGGGTATGTTTTGGTAAATGCGCTCATCACTGGAGAATAGACGGGACTTCAGACTGTAGGGAATACGGCGTTCCATTTTTTTTTGGGGGGGGGGGGGGNGTTAGGGTTTGGGTTAGGGTTCAAAATGATTTAGGCGACCGTAGACCAACAGGCCTCTACATGTTATAAACGTTGGTTGTATTTTAGATACCGGTACTTACCGCAACCACATCCGTATGCTTTAAATGCATATGCTCATTGTAGTTCTTAAATTGTGTAAATAATTTCTAAGAAATATCGTATACAAACACTTAAACTTTTTTTTATCTCATCATCGGTTTGCATTGTCAGAATAAACCATCAATTAGTAAACTAAGCTTTATTTTAGCACGGCCAGGATAACGCGGTAAAGCTTAGAAGTATTGTGTCATTTTGTTGATCTGTATGACGGCATTATATGTTTGGCATAATGTGTGTTTTTTTTTACTGCACACTTCTTTAATTTTGATTTGTATGTTTCAAAGACTGTAATTTTGGGAGAAATTATAAGGCGAATAGAATACCAGGCAAGTGTCAAATACAGAAAAAATACATCAACCACCCGGAAAAGCTCAGGTTTTCTATGCCTCGCTAACTAAACATATCAGACAACACTTACCTAGTATTCTCTAAAACATTATACACTAGCATGTTCTTTAATTTTAAAGAAGATTTCGATAGGATTTAACATTAACCATAGCAAAAATGAAATTATATTTATAATTATATTTTTTTAGTGGGTGGGAGCTGTTGGTTGACATCTTAAACCAACTTGTATTGCAAGTATATAGAGGATATTTGTTGGATTCGGTGGAATATTGATATTTTTCACGAGTGATCATAGAAATATTATTTTCACGAGTGGCTCAGCCACGAGAGAAAACATATTTTTCTTTGATCACGAGTGAATTAAAATCGGTATTCCATTGAATCAAACAAATTTTCATTTTATTTTATGCATTTTTTACCGTTTTTTTTACAATGTAAAATAGTTTAACATGAGAATTTCGCTGGTATAATGACGTCACTTCGGCACAAAAATGACCTCATTTCACAGTAAAACAGTGAAAAATATCGATATTTTTCACTGTTATTTTTCACTGTTTGTAACAGTGAAACATTAGTTTTATGTCACTGATATTTCTCTATAAACCACCGAAAAGCATATAATAATGACTTGTATTGTTATTCAGTTGCTCTGTCTTCCGCAAGTATGGAAATATGCTGGTTGTATATGAAAAATATCGATACAATGATCTGTTGATACCATCATCCGGATAAACCATGATCCATAAATACCATCATCCGTAGATACCATCATCCATAGATACAATGATCCGTATATAGCATGATCCTTAGATACCATGATCCGTAAATACCATCATCCGTAGAAACCATCATCCGTAGATAGCATGATCCGTTGATACCATGGTCCGTAGATACCAAGATCTGTATATACCATGATCCGTATATACCATGATCCGTATATACCATGATCCGTATATACCATGATCCGTAGATACCATCGTCCGTAGATACCATCATTCGTAGATACCATCATCTGAAGATATCGTCATCCGTAAATAAAATAACCATATATACCATGATCCGTATATATAATGATACGTAGAAACCATTATCCGTATATACATGTACCATGATCCGCATATATCACGATCCGTAGATGCCATGATCCGTATAAAGCATGATCCGTAGATAACATTATCCGCAGATATCATCATCCGTAGATAAAATCATCCTTATATACCATCATCCGTAGATACCATGATCCGTAAATATCATCATCCATAGATACAATAATCAGTAGATATCATCATCCGTAGATACCATCATCCGCAGATACCATCATCCATAGATATCATCATCCGTAGATACCATCATCCGCAGAGACAATGGTCACTAGGTTCCATGATCCTTAGATACGTTCATATGTAGATACCATGACCCTTAGAAATCATGATCCGTACACAACATTATCCGTAGATACAATGATCCGTAGATACCAAGATCTGAATATGCCATGATCCGTATATATCATGATCTGTAGATACAATAATCCAAAGATACCATCATGTGTAGATACCATGATTTGTGGATTCCATGATTTGTTGATACCATCATCCGTAGATATCATGATACGTAGATAACATCATGTGTAAATACCATCATCCGTACATAAAATATAACATGATCAGTATATACGTATGTATTATGATCCGTAGATACCATGATCCGAAGATACCAATATCCATAGATACCATCATCCGGAGAAACCATGATCCGTAGATACCATCATCCGTAGATACCATCATCCACAGATACCATGATCCGTAGATACTATCATCCGTAGATACCATCGTCCGTAGATACCATAATTCGTAGATACCATGATCCGTTTATACCATTATTCGTAGATACCATAATCCGTAGATACAATGTTACATATATATCATGATCCTAAGATACCATTCCGTATTAAGCATGATCCGTAGATACCATGATCCGTAGATACCATGATCCGTAGATACCATGATCCGTAGATACCACGATCCGTATATACCATTATCCGTAGATATCATCATCCGTAGATAAAATCATCCATAGATACCATCATCCGTAGATACCATCATCCGTAGATACCATCATCCATAGATACCATCATCCGTATATACCATCATCCATAGATACCATGATCCGTAGATACCACCATCCGTAGAAACCATCATCCATAATTATATACCATCATCCGGAGAAACCATCATCCGTAGATACAATGATCACTATGGACCATGGTCCTTAGATACCTTCATCCGAAGATACCATGATCCCTAGATACCATGGTCCGTAGATACCATGGTCCGTAGATACATTGATCCATTGATACCATCGCCCGTAGACAACATTACCTGCATATACCATGATCCGTAGATACCATCATTCGTAGATATCTTGATCCGTAGATACCATGATCCGTATATAAGATAATCTGTAGGTACCATCATCCGTAATGACCATGATCGGTAGATATCATCATACGTAGAAACAATCATCCGTAGATACTATCATCTGTAGATACTATCATCCGTAGATACACTGATCCGTAGATACACTGATCGGTATATACCATCGCCCGTAGACACCATCATCGATATTTACCATGATCCGAAGATACCATGAACCGTAGATACCATGATCCGTACATACCATGATCCGTAGATACCATGATCCGTTGATACAATGATCCGTACATACCATGATCCGTAGATAACAAGATCCGTAGAAAATATGCTCCGTATATACCATTATCCGAAGATATCATCATTTGTAGATACCATGATCCGTAGTTACCATGATCCTTATATACCATGATCCTTATTAACCATCATCTGGACATACCATGATCCGGAGATACCATCGAACGTACACACCATCATCGGTGTATACCATGATCCGTAGATAACATCATCCGTAGATAACATGATTAGTAGATAAAATCATCCATTGATAGTTTTGATACCATGATCCGCAGATAGCATGATCCATAGATAACATAATCTGTAGATACTATCATCATTATATACCATGATCCGTAGATCCCATGATCCGTTGATACCATCATCCGTGGATACCAACATCCATGGATACCATCATACGTGGTAACCATGATAAGTGGATACTATCATCCGTAGATACCATCATCCGTACATATTATTATCCGTAGATACTATGATCCGTAGATACTATCATCCGTATATACCATCATCCGCTGTTATTATGATCCGTAGATACCATAATCCGTAGATACCATATCCGTAGATACCATATTTCGTAGAAACTATCATCCGTAGATACCATCATCCTTATTTACCATCATCCGTACTTACCATGACCTGAAGATATCATCATCCATTGATCCTATCATCCATAGATACCATGATCCGTAGATACCATGCTCCGTAGATACCATGATTCGTAGATACAATCAACCGTAGATTCCATCATCCGTAGATGCCATCATCCGTAGAAACCATCTTATGGACAAACCATTATCCGTAGATACCATGATCCATACTAAACATGATATGTGGATACCATGATCCGTATATACCATGATCCGTAGATACCATTATTCGTAGAGACCATGATCCGAATATATCATGATCTGCAGATACCATAATCCAAAGATACCATCATTCGTAGATACCAACATCTGTTTATACCATCATCCGTAGATACAATCACCCTTAATAACATGATCCGTATAACTATTTTATGATCCGTAGAAACCATGATCCGTAGATACCATGATCCGTAGATACCATGATCTGCAGATACCATAATCCAAAGATACCATCCTTCGAAGATACCATCATCTGTATATACCAACATCCGTAAATAAAATCTCCCTAAATACTATGATCCGTATAAATTATGATCAGTAGATACCATAATACGTAAAGACCATAATCCATCGACACCATGTAACACATATATCAATTTATGTAGATACCATGATCCGTAGATGCCATGATCCGTATATACCATGATCCGTATATACCATAATCCGTAGATACCATGATCCGTAGATACCATCATCCGTACTTACCATGCTCCGTAGATATCATCATCCGTGATTCAATCATCCATAGATACCATGATCCGTAGATTCCATCATCCGTAAATACCATGATCCATAGATACCATCATCCGTGGATACCTTCAACCGTGGATACCATGATCAATTGAAACTATCATCCGTAGATACCATGATCCGTAGATACCATCAATCGTAGATATCATTTCCGTAGATAATATGATCCGTGTATACCATCATCCGTAGATACCATCATCCGTAGATTTTTTGATCCGCAGATACCATGATCCGTATATACCATCATACGTATATACTATCATCCGTAGATACTACTATCCGTACTAACCATGATCCGTAGATATAATCATCTGCAGATACCATCATCCATAGCTACCATGATCCGTAGAATTCTTGATCCGTAGATACGATGATCCGTATATACCATGATCCGTAGTTACCATGATCCGTAGATACCATATCCCGGAGATACTATAATAAATAGATACTATAATCCGAATATACCATCATCCGTAGATACCATCATCCGTAGATATCATTATCCGTAGATACCATCATCCGTAGATACAATCATCTGTAGAAAATTCCATCATCCGTATATACCATGATCTGTAGATGTCATAATCCGTAGATACCATGATCCTTAGAAACCATCATCCGTACTTACCATGATCCGCAGATACCATCATCCGTAGATACTTTCATCCGTAGATACTATCATCCGTAGATATAATCATCCGTAGATACCATGATCCGTAGACACCATCATCCGTAGATACCATGATCCGTACAAACCATGATCCGTAGGTACCATGATCCTTAGATACCTTCATCCATAGATACCATGATACGTAGATACCATCATCCGTAGATACCATGATCCGTTGACACCATGATCTGTAGTTACCAGGATCTATAGATACCATGATCCGAAGATATCATGTTCCGTAAAAACCATCATCCATATATAACATGATCCATAGATACAATTATCATGAGGTTCCATAATCTTTAGATACTATCATCCTTAGATACCATTATCCGTACCGTCCATGATCCATAGATACCATCACAAGTAGATATCATTATCCGTAGATACTATCATCCATAGGTACCATCATCGGTACATACCATCATCCGTAGATACCATGATCCGTAGATACAATGATCCGTACTTTCCATGATACGGAGATACCAGGATCTGTAGATTCCATCATCCGTTGATAAAATCACCCCTATATACCATGATCCGTATCTATTATGATCCATTGATACCATGATCCGATGATACCATGATCCGTAAATACCATAATCCGCTCTTACCATGATCCGTAGATACCATGATCCGTAGATACTATGATCATTAGATACCATGATACGTAGATACTTTCATCCTTAGATTCCATCACCCGTATATATCATCAGCCGTAGATACCATTATCCATATATACCATCATCCGTAGATACCATAATCCGTAGATACCATCATCCGTAGAAACCATCATCCGTAGATACCATGATACATAGACACTATTATCGGTCAAGTCGGAGTGATGTGGGCCATTGAGTAGGCACACTG
>VMBQ01008306.1:0-21878 GCA_007657795.1 Dreissena rostriformis
AATGAGAATCTTTCAACTTTTTGTCAGATTCAAGAAATTAACGAACAATGTACATTAGTGTGCGAAATAACAATATGTTACATCTCATTTGCTAGTAAAAATGTATATATAATGTATTTGTGTATAAATATAAACCAGAATAGTCTTGCTTTATCAATGTTTATGTTCATAAGAGTAAAATTTGTAATAGAATGGTTATGAAACACATGGGGGAATGTGTGTTTGCAACTTTGAATATCTGCGATTCTTCAATTGTTCGGTACATGTTTCTTTGTTGATGCAGAATACCATGGCAAAACGCAATATTGCGAAGAATAAACACAAAATCAAATGTCGTATTACAGTTCTAAAACCATAAGCTAAATAATTATAAACATGATAAAGTTACAATCGACACTAATTATTCTAACATAAACATGTATTTTATAAACAGATAACTATATTTTTATCAATGCAAGTTATACAAGTTACGCAGTTTAACTAGAATGTGGCATAGTTTTGCCGTTTTTCAAACTGTTTTTGTGATATGGTGTCAATGATAGATTTCACCACGTTGTCCCAAGTAGATTTCAGGACGTAATTACCGCCATGTTGGGTCCACAGGATTCGTGTGTTTGTCCGATATAGCATCAACATAGAGGGTGACATCAGTTCTTCATTTACTTGCTCTTTGATCATCAAAATGACTGGTTTGCCCAGTAGCAATGCCAAGTCAAATTCCAGTTTACAAAAACCACTATTCAAGAAGTCATTTGACAACAAGACAACAACCAAACGCGAGCGCCGGAGACATGAAATGACCTCATCATGAATGCTACGTCCAAAACGAAAGTGTTCATCTCCGACACAAAGTAAATCGCGATCTGTCCTGACTGTTCTCTTTAAATGGAAACGAAGAGGTTCGACAACATGTTCACTTGAAAAGGCATCGTCTTTGTTACTAAAGGCGAAGAAAACCGCGAATGCCCAGTCATCATCGCCAGCTCTTAGGCGACGAAGGGCATTTACTCGATTACTTTCACTCTTCTTCCTTCGCATGTAACGCACAGATCCAATTATTGAAACAATAATACAGACCACAAGTATCGTTGGTAGTAATGAGGACAACAGAACCACTCGTTTGTTGCGGGTCTCCTGTTCACAAAGATTTACTAGTTGTTTGGAAACTTGTTTATTGACTATGGATGATTCGCCATGTTCGTTGGTGCATCGTAAATCACTGACATTGACATAGGCGCGGCTTAACAACCACTGAATGTATTCCAAATGTGAACACACTGAACATCTTAGAGGGTTACCACTCAAGTACAGTCCGTATGTTGTTTCATTGGACCATTGTACTGAATTTAACATCTGCATCGTGTCCGTACTTAAAACATTTATCTGATTATTAGACATGTCCAACATCCGCAATGTTCGGGTCTGATTAATGTGAAATGTTATGTCTTCGAGATAATTTCCTGACAGATTTAATGAGTGAAGGTTTATACATTGCGAAAACACATTATGCGACAAGTGTGTTATTTTGTTATAACTTAGATTGATATGTTTAAGTGTTTTGGATTGAAACAACTGTTCAAACAAAGTTGCGTTATGTGTCACCATGTATGATAAATGGTTGTACGACAAATCCACCGTACCAAGTTTTGGTATCGATTGTATAAAATTGGGGTTAATGATTTCCATTTTATTATCATTTAGTGATAAAACTTCTACATTAACGAGAAAACATAAAGTACCTTCCGTTTGAATGTCGAATACTTTGATTCCAAAACCGTTTAACGATAAGTTCTTCCAATTCATGTAACAATCGATATCTGTGTGCACCTTTGTAATGTTCCTTAAAATAAGTGAACTTTGTCCGTTGCAAAATTGGTTTAACAATACCGTTTCTGCATTCCAAAATTCAATAATTTTTGTCATATTTATAGAGACGTTGCTGATATTCTCAAAAGTGATCGGTAGTTGACACATATATTGCAGGTGTTTGGGCAAGATAATACTACTAAAGTCTAAAAACCGAAGGCTTTTACACGGTTTAAGTGATGAAGCAACCTCATGAAAAAATCCAAACAAAGCACTTCCTCGAAACGATATATCCGTTAGACTGTCACAGTTCTCATTAAATGCTGTTCTATTTACGTACATAATCGTAACGTAACTTAGATCCAACGATGATACGTCTCTGTCCTTCACGAATTTCCAGAAATTTTCATTCAGGTGAAACGCTTCATTCGCTAAGTCTCTTCCAAAACTAGACATAGCGAGTCTTTTTAGTTGTAGCAATGAACTGTTCAAAAGTATTTTTAGGAAGTCATCAGGATCTATTTGTGTGCAGTCGGACACGTCCAATACAGTGACCGCATCCAGACCATTCAGTAATCCTTTACCGAAAACTGACCCCGGAATGTTGATTTTTAATTCTTTCAAACGTTTTAAGTTTACAAAACAATTACTTTGTAGCGTTACCCACCCCTGATTGAACTCATTATAAATTCTCAATGTCTGGATTTTCCACCAACTTTCGTCCGAGAATATTTGTTTAATAACCTGGATGTTGTCATTATTGAAGCAGCCGATTTCAACGTTTAGTATTTCAGATTCTATAACTTCTGGAAACATGTTTACGCATTTCAATGAATTATTGTTTGTTTTGAAACACCGCTGATCGAAATCGTTGCACGTCTCAAACTTGTATCCAGTAGCGTTACATATCAGAGCATTAAGCAATATACACATGCACAAATAAGACGCCATTTTTGTAAGTTAAACTTTCAATGACTTCTATCGACCACTGTTATTAGCAGGAAAATATGTCTGAACCAGAACGAACGATATTTGTGTACTCACGTGTGCAGAATCAAAGCTCTGAAAACTATTACATCGAGGTGTGCTTAAACCTAGGACATTGTATTAAAGGAACGGGAGAGGCCTATTTTATGCTGGTGGATATGTTTAAACATTTTATATTCAGACATATTTAATTTATATTAAATAGTCATATTATTAATAACAACGTTTAATATTGCTAAAGTGTATGGTAGTTTTATGCCTACTAAAATAGTTATTGTTTTTTTTCATGTTAACCCAGAAGTAAATCCCCACTTTTATGTAAAGTATGAACAATTTAAACAATTCGAAGACACAACTCTAACGTGAAAACAACCGTTGCTTGTAATTATGTGATGCATACGAAGCTGTTGCTACGGGATTGTTAATACATGATAGAAAACATTATCAGCCCAGTGAATTACTCCCGTCAAACTCCGATTATACCCATTTCTTTTGCACTAGTAATTGAAAATATATTAGTGTAGCATTAACATTCCATCAAACATTCAAACTTTTTATCATCGAAATAAGGTTACAAATGAGATATTTAGAGTGTTTTAAAGTTATTTTGTTGAAAAAGATCGACATGGATATATATTTTTTGGAAACATCTGACCCACATTCCATTCAAATACATTCGAGTTTGACCTTGATATTGTCAAGGTTACTACTCTGAACAAGTGTCATACATTATTTATCTTAAAATTGTCTTCTAGATAGTTAAGTGTTTTTCTACGAATCGAAATGGTGACCCAGTTATATTACCCTTCTTGACCCAAATTCAGCTTGGCCAAGATGTTTTAATGATAAACATTCTTACCCAATTCTATCAAGATTGAATCATACATGTGGCTTTTGGAGTGGTAATACGGTCATTTTCATATTATACATGGTGACAGCGTTTGATCAGTCTTGACCCAAATTAAAGCCTGGTCTAGATACTGTCAATTGATGACACGTCCTTACCAAATTTAAGCCTGGTGTATTTATTGTCAAGATAAATAGTGTGACCACATTTTATCGAAATTGCATCATAAATGTTGCTTCCAGAGTGGTTTCAGAGTTTTGTTTTCTAAAGTTTGACCTGGTTACCTAGATTTGACCCCCACTTGACCCATATTAAAACTTGACCGGAACATTGTCCAGATAAAACTTTTGGACCAAGATTTATCAAAATTAAATTCTAGTAATAAATGTGGCTTTTTGAATGGTTAAACTTTTTTGTCCGCACTTGAAATACCTAAATTTCCGTTTTAAACATCTGACGAATGTGTATCAGTATTCAAAAATAGTTTTTAACATCAATTAAACCCTATGTGAAATCAGCCTAGATATTGTCAAGACAAACATTTTGACCAAGTTTTATCAATATTGAGAATTATATGTGATTTCTAGATTGGAAAAAAAAACATTACATGTATTTGACCGTTTTAGTTGTTTACGCCAATTGGCGACAATTCGACATCGAGCTAGATATTATGAAAATTACAATTCTGACCAAGTTTCACTAAGGTTGAGCATCATCAAGTGTGGCATCTAAAGTGCTAACGAGCTTACAGTTGATGACGTACGACGCCAGTGTTTTTTTTTTCGTACTTAATGTCATAAAAGTAGGAGGGACATACATCAATATATTATGATAGAAATATCTGTAAACTTCAAATACGGTGCAAAGCATATTGTGGTAGTGTTTCAAACTATGTTACAATAATAACTGCACAAATGGAATCTTTTAAAAAATACTTTTTAACCGGACAAATATTGTAGCATTAAAATAACATACTTATAACAGTGTATAGTCACAATTATGGTATTGTTCGAGTTGTGTATGTGTTTCCGACATCAATTACTTTTGCTTTAACACTTCTCATTATCAATAGACCAGCCGTCTACACAACTTCTTTCTGAAGTCCTCAGAGGGTGAATGTTATATTATTGCGAGAAGGCCAAAGGCCCCTAAGGCGTTCCTTGAGACGCCAAGGAAGTAAACTATCTTGAGTAAGTAGTGTTCGCAATGTTTCACATTAGATTTGGAAGTAAAACTTCAAACAAATCCGGCTACGATGTTTTAAAACAACCAGCAATACTTTCAAACTCAGCCCATATATGAACACTTTTTAATGTTTTGAGTAAGTTTAACAAATTAGCACAAAATATATTTTTTTTTAAATGACTTCTTGAATGTTTAAAAGCTTTAATAAAAAGCTTTACTTTTAAATGGAAAATTGCCTCGCCATATGGTTGCCATGTTTATGTAAATGGCCAGCAACTATATCTCACTCGTCTGTCGGAAACAAATCATTACAACAAACTATAACATCAAGTTTCATGAAGATTGCCCGAAAAAAATGTGACGTTTAGCGTGTTCACCAGCTTTTTGAAACCTGGTGTCCTAGTTTTTGACGATTTATGGCCTAAAAGGTCAAGGTCACAGTCAAAAGGTCGAATTTGGCCATAAAACAGCTTGTCCGGACTGTCACTGTGTCATTCATCATGCAATTCTAAAATAACTTACCAGAAATGACAACCATGAGAATACGGCTTGTCGCGTGTAGCATTTTATCCCTAACTTGTTGGTCAATGTCAAACTGAGAGGTCTAAGATCACATTATACTGTAAAATAAAATTAACCGGACTGTAACTTTGTCATCTATCACGCAATGTTAAATAAATTGCCAAAAGTTACAACCATGAGGAGACGTCGTGTTGCGTGTAATGCCCGTCTCCTTTCCCAAAAAATGAAGAGAGAGAGAGAGAGAGAGAGAGAGAGAGAGAGAGAGAGAGACAGAGAGAGAGAGAGAGAGAGAGAGAGAGAGAGAGAGAGAGAGAGAGAGAGAGAGAGAGAGAGAGAGAGAGAGAGAGAGAGAGAGAGAGAGAGAGAGAGAGAGAGAGAGAGAGAGAGAGAGAGAGAGAGAGAGAGAGAGAGAGANAGAGAGAGAGAGAGAGAGAGAGAGAGAGAGAGAGAGAGGGAGAGAGAGAGGGAGGGAGGGAGAGAGAGAGAGAGTTGCTTTTAACAGGTTCACTTTTCAGCTGCATATTGCAATATATTAATAAGAGATGCATTTAGCTATTCCCAGCATAGTAAAGTATTCAGCCATTTTCATTTGCATCTGGATTAAGCAAAGAAGAATAAATACAAAGCATATAAGTTTGAAGCCATCAAATCGTCGGTTTATATGCTAAATCCTAGGTCTCAGTGACAGCACAGTTCAAGTAAAGAAAATCTTGCTGACAGCAACCTCTGAATGAGTCCAAATATAAACAATAGTCCTGTGTCAAGTGTCCCACCTAGCTTGAGTTTTGAGACCAATCTTATTAAGGTTAAGTTCAGTGTTAAGTGTGTGTCCGGTGCCTTAATGTGTCCGTCATGACTGGATCTTCAAATATCTGGGCTTAAGTAACAAGCTTGCTGAGACGTGGTGCGGCATGCAAAAATCAGGCCTATATGTCTTTGATCACAGTTCACGGCCATAAATCTAATACAGATTATCCCTTTGTCTGCATATAACTTTGTTCACCATAAATATATTTTAAAAATACTTGGCATAAGTAATCAGCATTGTAGGACAAAGTGTCTTGCATGTTAACCATGTAAAGACAAATTCAACGTTTTGTCAGAATTATGACTTTACCAAGCATGCCTGAATAAAAACACAACAGAAGTAGGAAAATAATAGAATGGAGTGGCATTCAAATCATTATGCTTCACTGCATAATATGATAACCAAAGCTACACGCGAGTTTTAAAAAAAATCTACTTCTTAAAATACAGTGGCAAAATTGTAAATTAAATTTTACAGAGTTTATTCGTCGCCATACAGGACAAAATGGTGCTCCAGCTTTATCTCGTAATTGACTACAATACGTTAAGTTGCATAAAACGATAATACAATGATGGCATCATAATATACTGATCTTTGCGTGGAGAGTCATGGGACCCTATTTGAAGATGTAAATTGTGTCTTACTCGGTAGTGGAAAGCTCTATATAGCGGCCACAATGGCCAAGTATATGTGCCTCCGTGCATTACAACATTCGAGTTGTACGGACAGTAAATGTGTCATGCATCATGTTATTTTAGAATATCTTACCACAAATGAACACCATGAGAGGATGTCTTGCGTAATACCTGTCTCCTTGCCTTAAAGGTCAAAGTCGCACTGGAGGTAGATCGTCACATTTGTGTCGTGTTCTGAGAAAACTGGGCAAAATGATTGTGCGTAAAGTGTCATCCCAGATTAGCCTGTGCAGTCCGCACAGGCTAATCAGGGATGACATTTCCGCCTAAACTGGATTTTCGCTAAGAAGAGACATCATTTTAACGAAAAATGCCATAAAACGGAAATGTGTCGTCCCTGATTAGCCTGTGCGGACTTCATAGGCTAATCTGTGATGACAATTTACGCACAAGCATTTTGCCCAGTTTTCTCAGAACACGCAACAAATTTGGCCATAAAACAGTTTCTCCGGACTGTACCTTTTAGTTCATCATGCAACTTATCATCATTCACTACAAATCTTTACAACTATGTGGAGATGCCTTTTCGTGTTTAACAACCCTCTCTCTAGCTAAAAGATCAAGGTCACAATAAGAGGTAAAGTCACGTCCACACGATAACAGGGTGCTGGATCACGTGACTTTGTGGGGTTCACAATTAAACGTTAATGGATGTAAACACTGCTTTTTTTTCAAATGATTTTTAAAACAATTTTTCTTAAGATATTCAACTAGTGCATAAAAGACAGTTTCTATGCTGCTTATGGCAATGTAAAATACATCAGAATTACTTTATTGAATAAGCCTGTGTCCTTATTCGAAAAAAATCGATGTGTACAGCATTTTTGTCACCGATTTCAGACGAATTCAAGTATGTTTTCTTATATTTTAAATATTGGAACAAACTGCACGAACACAATGCTTTTTAGCGCTCAAGCTTTTTGCAAATGTATTTCAATAACTTGAGATATTTGCAAAATATTGTTCTTAACGGTGTGTTTACATGCTGTCCAGCCCGTGTGTAAACCCCTGAAAACCCTATTGATCCTGCACCCTGATTACTTACAACTTAAATGTCCAATTTTGACAAATTTCACTTTGTGTGGACTTAATTTCATCGTTCATCATTCAATTAAAAAGTAATAATTTGCCAAAAATGTTCACCATGTGGAGACGTGTCACGCGCAAGTCCTGAACCACTTGGGCAAAGGTCGAATTCAGAGGTCAAATATGCGCATGGTGCAGCATGTTAAATAATTACCAGCATTATTGACAACAGGTTTTGCAAATGTGTCGTGTTCTGAGAAAACTGGGCATAATGCTTGTGCGTAAATTGTCATCCCAGATTAGCCTGTGCAGTCCGCACAGGCTAATCAGGGATGACATTTCCGCTTTATGAAATTTTTCGTTTAAATGAGGTCTCTTCTTAGCGACAATCCAGTTTAGGCGGAAAGTATCGTCCCTGATTGGCCTGTGCGGACTGCATAGGCAAATCTGGGACGACACTTTAAGCACATGCATTATGACCAGTTTTCTCAGAACGCGACACATATTGTCAACAGGCATTTAGCTAGTTCATAAAAGTTATCAATATCTTTAAAGTGACCTTTCAAATACATGAAGTAAATCGTCCTTTCATTCAAACTAAGACGTCATTAACTTGCGCTGAAACTTAAAGCAGGTCCACATGTGTTAAAGAAACATCAGTTTATATATAGTATAGTAGTGGGGGACATATTGTTTTTGCCCTGTCTGTTGGTCTGTTGGTTGGTCTGTTGGTTTGCGCCAACTTTAACATTTGCAACAACTTTTGCAAAATTGAAGATAGCAACTTGATATTTGGCATGCATATGTATCTCATGGAGCTGCACATTTTGAGTGGTGAAAGGTCAAGGTCAAGGTCATCCTTCAAGGTCAAAGGTCAAATATATGTGGTCAAAATCGCTCATTTTATGTACACTTTTGCAATATTTCAATATTCAAGATAGCAACTTGATATTTGGCATGCATGTGTATCTCATGGAGCTGCACATTTTTAGTGGTGAAAGGTCAAGGTCAAGGTCATCCTTCAAGGTCAGAGGTCAAATATATGTGGCCAAAATCGCTCATTTTATGCGTACTTTTGCAATATTGAAGATAGCAACTTGATATTTGGCATGCATGTGTATCTCATGGAGCTGCACATTTTGAGTGGTGAAAGGTCAAGGTCAAGGTCATCCTTCAAGGTCAAATATATGGGTCAAAATTGCTCATGTAATGTCACTTCTGCAATATTGAAGCTAGCAATTTTATATTTGGCATGCATGTGTATCTCATGGAGCTGCACATTTTGAGTGGTGAAGGGTCAAGGTCAAGGTCATCCTTCAAGGTCAAACGTCATATACGGGGACATAGTGTTTCACAAACACATCTTGTTGAGATTACTTTTTTATGTATTTTTATTTATGTGTGTATTTTTTTAATTTGAATAGTTTTCCTTCATTTGTTTAGTTATCTGTCCAACCAGATTATATTTGCATACAAAATCAAAGCAAATGTCGCTGATGCATACATGTTTGACAGCGTACCGGTAATAGCCTCTTATGCACCATGAACATCGAGTATCTCACTTAAGTGTTTTAGTCGTGCAATGAAAGCTCTCAATACACATACCAAGAAGACATACGTTAAAGGGACTTATTCACAGATTTAAGTGGTTTAAAAAATGTAATATAATACTAAATGCATTTACTATCAATAAAATCATATTTGGAATAGATTTAAATAATTTCAATAACAAGAATTAAAGATACATAAAAAATATTACCTTCTTTCAATTACAAGTCCGGGACCCGTGGAGCTAAATCTATCGCTCTACCACTGAATGCCTCGGCATTTAACAGCGTTATTACAACGCTTTCTTTTATACCTAATGATAAAATATGACATTTCTGCAGTGAAATAACAAATTTTGTTGACGAAATGACGTCATTTGGTCAACAAAATGACGTCATTTCAATGTATTGAGGTACGCCACGGGAGAAAGGGTAATTTTTCAGCGAAGGGAAACAGCTGTTAATTATTTTCTTGAAAAAAGGGGCATAACAAAAAAAAAAAAAAAAAAAAAAAAAAAAAATTTTTNAAAAAAAAAAAAAAAATGAAAATTTGTGCCTGTCAGTGTAAGATCGTTTGTTATTTCACTCGTGATCATAGAAAAATAATATTTTCGATCGTGGCTGCGCCACTCGTAAAAATATATTTTCTATGATCACTCGTGAAATAACTACGATCTTACACTGACATGAACAAATAACATCTATTTATGAAACTTTCTACACTCATTTTCCAAATTTTGATGTAACAAACAATCTATCTTTCTACCGATTTTGTTTGATTTATCCATAAAACAATCGATATTTGTTTTACATTTTACTTACAAGTGTCATTTTACTTGTTTCAATATAATGTTTACATTCTTTTTTGATTCCATGACAATGTTTTTGGAAAATTGTCACTTTTCAAAACTTTGAAAAAGTCTCTTAAAACGATATTTTTTCGCAATTGTGCATCTCCCCTTTAAATTGTTTCAGTGTTTAACACAAGAAACTAAGTGAAATAAGGAACACATGTTTGGGTTGATAATCATATTAAATCTTTATTATGTTTCACACAATAATTAAATGAAAGTAACAATATGTACAAATCGATATAAATTGCATCAAATCTAAACAATAAGCATTTCATCACAATTGGTTGGACATTTTAAAACGCCTGGATCATTTCCATGTATTTGGGTATCTGTTCAATATACACAGAAATTCGACTGAGGATTATTTCAGAACAAAATAGTGCACAAAAGCAAATATTTTAAGGCAAGTTTACAAATATTCATTTTTTTAATTGGGAAGATATAGTTTTAGTTGGCGTTTGAAGCATATTCTTACTATGAATGTATGCAAACGTAAATCAATTATTTTTTTACATCACGAACCATGAAAGCAAATACCAATATATTAACCAATAAAATAAATGAAAGCATGATTTCCAATATCACAGGAAGGTCAGCATGCCACTTGCCAAAATATGGCCGCTGAAATGCAGATGCCTTTTTCTTGAGTTCATTGTAATGTGCTGTCTACACGAATGAAGATATATGGGCCCATCATTCGAAAATGGGGTCTAAGACCATATGCAGCTAGCATAGCTGCAGACCAGCCTGCGCACCCACGCAGACTGATCAGGATCTATTGTGTCTGATAATGAGACCACAAAACCTTTCATTTCTTTATAGAGGACAGGGTAGCTCCTGACCTGACCACGGACATGTGCAGGCAGGTCTGGAAATATGCTGGGCTGGATCAATGGTGGTTGCATATGGCATAAAACCCATTTTATATAACATGGGTGATATATTTAAAAATGACGAATTTGAGTACAAAGCAAGACTAACTTAAATGTCTGTGAGTATGTCATAATTTGGAGAATTTCGGTTCCTTCTTCTCCATTTGAGCAACAGCTGCTTCCATCATATCGGTACTCTGTAGCATGGCCTGATTCCATATGCCCTGAAATGTACAAGAGATAGCTCTGATTAATTGCTGATGTAGAGTGGCTTTCATATATACTAGCATATACCCTGAAATATCACAGACATTTTTCAAAATAAATGATAAACAGCTCGCTGTCTTAGACTATCAGAATCATAATTCTTAAAAACAATGAACACAAAATTCTAAAGATAAAGAATTGGCAACCATTCCCAGCCCCATTCTCAAATTCCTTTCACTTCAACTATACTCCTACTATATCCGAAAATGAAAAGGGTATATCTTAATAGGATTGATGATTAACTCTGTAGAATGTAGAACATTCATACTTGAAATTATAAAGATACGTTTCTAAGTTTGCCCCCCTTGGTACGAAAACATCTGGAAAATATCAAATATTCCAGTTTGATGAAGATCGGAAAATGTCTTACCATATAGAATTGAAAATGATGTATATAAAGAAGAATATATGCATGGACAAACAGGCTGTTTGATTTCCAAGAATCGTATATAGAACTTCTTTGTCAACCACACGCAGCTGTTTGCAACAAGAAACGTTGTTTTTTTTTAAATGGAAGTTAAGAACTTAACAGTCACACATTCACAGACGCGCACGCTCGCAAACACACAAACACTATGAGGTCGCAGTGGCATAGTGGATATGGCGTCTGCCTAGCCGCGGGGCACTATGGGTTCTATACACACAGAGGAGAATTCTATTGATCTCCCAAAAGGACACCAAGTACTTGTTCTACCCAGGACTTAATAAGTCTTAGGCTTTCGATGCAAACAAGCAAAAATACATAGGTTTAAACTAAACACACTAAAGCTTACAATGTGTTCGAGCCCCTCCTGCACTGTGTGGTCCCGAGAGTACACCATGCTGACCTTGGTGCCCTGTACAGCCACAGGACTCTTGGAGGCGATCAGAGCCGCTGTATCCAGCGCTGCATCAAGGAGTGAGGTGTGGTCTGGCAACACACGGCTGAGAAAAAAGATTAAGTGAGCCTTGTTCTGGGAAATCTGGGCAAAATGCATGTGCGTAAAGTGTCATCCCAGATTAGCCTGTGCAGTACGCACAGGCTAATCAGGGACAACACTTTCAGACTGAGCTGGATTTTTTGTTTAGAAGAGACTTCCTTTTAATGAAAAATTATATAACTGCGGAAAGTGTCGTCCCTGATTAGCCTGTGCTGGCTTATCTGGGATGACACTTTACACACATGCATTAAGCCCAGTTTTCCCAGAACGAGGTTAAAGAATATCAGTGATAGTGATGGATGCTGCATGATGATAAGCTTTGTCAATGTATGGGTTAAATGAAAGCAACATGCAACAAGAAATTGAGGCAATAACTTTTTAAAAGATCAACAGACCTTAACAATGACATTGACTGACATTAGATCGAACTGGCAGCGCAGCGATCCTAATAGATTTAAACATAACTCATTAATTATACTGTTTTGGTCTAATTAAACTCCTGTAAAACGTGCGTACAAAAAAATCCATGCATACAATTTATGTTAATCAGGATCACAAGTGCAAGGTCAATGTTGGCGTGTTCTGAGAAAACTGGGCAAAATGCTTGTGCGTAAAGTGTCATCACAGATTAGCCTGTGCAGTCCGCACAGGCTAATCAGGGACGACAATTTCCGCTTTTATGGAATTTTTCGTTTAAAGGATGTCTCTTCTTAGCGAAAATCCAGTTTAGGCGGAAAGTGTCGTCCCTGATTAGCCTGTGCGGACTGCACAGGCTAATCTGGGATGACACTTTACGCACAAGCATTTTGCCCAGTTTTCCCAGAACACGCCACTTATAATAAAAGGGCGATGACTCATTGAAAAATCATTGACATAGAATGACTTGGCAAAGATGTGGATATCCACCCTACAAGGATGTTGCATAAACAGTATCATTAGATTCAGATCATTAGTGTTCAAGATCTTTTGTTCAACAAATTATGATTCAAGGGGCACTTACTCACCAAAAATTCACAAAAACTACATGAAAGTTTCGCACACATGGCCACCCTGTAGGGGTACTGCATAATAATACAAAGTTTCTTCAAATAATGATCATGAGTTCCTGTTATCTGACACAGAAGCGTAAAATTCAATAGAAAAATTCATATTATTAATCAAAGGGCAATAACTCCTTGAACAATCATTGGATCCAAACAATCCAAAAATATATGCACGTCCACCCAATGACCTCATACAATGACCCCAAACACATGTGTGAAGGTCCATTTGAATACCTGTAGTAGAAACAGTGACATGGAGATGTTACACCTTTACCTTAACCAGAGCATTATTCAGACATCAACATCAACATATGGTAAAAGAGATCTGAATAATTGGTGAAAAGTCAAGCTAACAGAGCAAAAAAACACTATGGACACACACAAATTCTGTACTATCAATACTGTTTTGTAATTTAGTTAATTTTATATTGAATTGTCTACGTTTAGGAAATTATATTTTTTTTTAGAAAATTAACGAAAAGCGAAGGAAAAGGATGCAAAGATGATCATGGTTAAATTCGCTCACACCCTACCTGACAAATCCCATTTGTTTTGCCTCAGTTGCGTAAAACTTTCTTGCAGTGAAGGCCAGCTCCCTTGCGTAGCTGTCGTTGCCAATGACCTTGGGGAATCTCTGCAGAGTGCCAAGGTCAGCTGCTAGCCCCAGATCTACCTCCTTCAAATCAGTGACAAATTTAAGCATTTTGTGTTAGGAAACCCGCCATATGATGTCAGGCTGTTAGTGTAAATATGACACTAAATTAATGTAAAAAACATATTATAATTTGATTGGTTAAAGCTGCCATTCGAAATAGGGAGCAAGCAAAACTTATACTGATCATATCAACGGTCCCATGGGCAAACTCACGTATTAAGGTCCCTGTTGTGAAGAACCTAGAACATAGAATTTAAAAAGTTTGCTTTAATGCTTCATGCAACATGAATGCCTTGGTAAGGGAACAGAAGTGGATGAACCTGTTATTCCTGATCAGTGGAACCACAGATCTGATGCTAAATCATGGCATAACCAAACAGATATTTAAACCAGGTACACCTCCTATATTATTTATATTACCAGTGTCATGCGAAAATGGGCCTTATGACATATGTGGCCATCATACTGCTAGACAAGCCTGCGCATCTGCACTGTCTGGTCAGGAGCTACGCTCCCCACTGAAAAGTCATGCGAGGTTTCGTGTTCTCATAATCAAACAGGGTAGCTCCTGATCAGATTGCGCATTAGACCCATTTTTTGCATGATGAAGCTCATATGTTGTTAACCCTTTGCATGCTGGGAAATTTGTCGTCTGCTAAAATGTCGTCTGCTGAATTTCTAAAATTAGCATTTTCTTCGATTTTTTTCAAAGAATACTATCAGAATAGCAAACAGTTTGGATCCTGATGAGACGCCACGTTCTGTGGCGTCTCATCAGGATCCAAACTGTTTGCAAAGACCTTTAAAATACGGTTCCAGCGCTCAAAGGGTTAAATCATGTATCCGCACCTTGATTTGAAACCATGCATCCTCCGAGCAGTATCTGATGTCGCAGACTGATGCCAGGTCCACCCCTCCCCCCACACATGCACTGTGCACCGCTGCAATCACAGGCTTGTTACACTGGAAACATCGGGAAAACATTTTGTTACACTGGAATTGCAAACATTTTGTTTATTTCTGATGGCTTCATGTCTGTGTGAGATAAGAAAACATATCAAAATGTTTACATTTACAAAATAATCTGTCAATTTTTATTTATTATCTTCCCCAAAAAAATCTAAAAAAATCATTTTTTCATAAATTCCTAAATTTTAGTGATCCTTTTCTGACCCAACATGCACATTAATAGCTCATTTAACATTTATTTGTATGCCCTAGAATATTTTTTATATAATTTGGGCTAATTAAGCAAATATAGGTGTAAATTGGAAATCTGAGGGGAAAATTAAATAAAGATGAAGTTTCTCACAAGACACTTTGAAACAGACAAGTGAGTGGTTGAGGCTTTAAAAATATTTCACAAAGAGCTTGATTATACTCTTACTTTATATTAATTATCCTACACTCCCGTAATATTCTTTTTATTATAAGTATTTTTAAATGCTCATACATTATGTTTTTGGCTTGAAAATAAGTTTACAAAAAAAACAAATATAACGGTTTCACATTTCAAGCACATGGTTTATTAATTACCACAAAGCCATGGCTTCACATTTAAATACTTGATGTTTTCAAAAAAGCTATCAAACAAAGGTGTACCAATAATAGCGATCAGATAAAGCTACACGTCGGCTTGGTAAACAGTCAATTCAGGGGAAGTAAAAGGATAAAATTATATCTCTTTATTTCAAAATTAAGTGAGTAGCAGAACGATTAAACCCAATTCTTAAGATGGATAACATAACTGGGCGACAATACTAATTCAGGTTTTCTCACCTTTTCTATGGCGCTAAAGCTTTCCTGCCACTCTGTTAGGAACTGCCTCAGTTTGAAGGCCCGTCTTCCAGTGTCGTAGTCGGGATGTTCACGAATAGCAATCACTGCCCCAAGATCTGACAAATCTAGTCCTGAAATCACATTTTAGTGACATTCTAATAATAATCCTTCTATAGCATTACACATATTTTAACAGGAAAATATCTGTTTTACAAATACACTACTAGTGCAGCATCAGATAGATAAATGTTTGTAAATAATTAGCAAAATGTACAAATCTCAAAACACTCAGATTAGCATTGCAGGATTTTCCAGAATGGGGATTTAGCTGGATTAAGCTTAAATAGAAATTCAGGGAGGCCCCACCCCCCTTCTATTTGTACATGTATGCCCCAACCATTTCAAAATATGTCGCATCCTTTTTTTTGGTCCCTCTTTCATGTGTCAATGTTCTATCTATACAGACACACTAAACTTGTTTTTAATTGGCTATTGATGGTTTTATAGAGCAACATACATAATTACTATGTATAAGCATCAAATTATCATACATTTGCACTTCATGGAATATACGCTTTATGGCTGCTTTACTATAACAAATTGAGCAACTACAACACAATCAAGTCACTTACAATGTTTCAGTGTACCATGCGACAATTTTTCAAGTAAGAGGACATCCTGCCCTTTTCAGACCACCCAGTGATTTTTTTAAGTGCGGCTAAATCCCAATTTTAAAACAGTAGTCTGTAGGAACCTATAAAAATTGCATCACAAATGTAGGAAAAGTAGAAATGCTGAATTGCCAGTATAAGCAACAAAGTTTTTAAGGTGTATAAAATAATGATTTTTATCACCTGCTGTAAATAATTTCCCCGCGCCTGACAACACCACTGCCCGACATTCTGCATCATGGGCAAGCTTCTGAAAGCACTCTCTGATTTCTCTAAAATAAACAAGTAATCAAAACGACTGGGGGCTTTGTTAAAACAATATAATACTGCTGTTGTCTTTGATGTGTTTTAAATCGTCCATACAATATTTGCAAAATGATGCATTTAATTTTAAAAGATTTGCACTCTTGTTGTGTTGATAATTCCAGAGGGGCAGCAGGGTGAAGCAAAGAGCCAGGGCTTAGGATCACTGCTATATTTCTGAAAAAATTTTAAGTAACTAAAAGTAATTCAAAGGCGGTAAAATATTTGTGGGAATAATATTTATTATACCCCGCCATAGGCGGAGGGATATTGTTTTGGCGTTGTCCGTCCGTCTGTCTTTCCGTTTTCCTCAGTTTTGCACTTTTGTATCCAGAGCCATATCTTGGAAGTGCTTTGGCGGATTTCATTGAAACTTGGTATGAGTATATATATATATGGATAAGAGGATGATGCACACCAAATGGCATTGTACACTATCTGTTAATAACGGAGTTATGGCTCTTTGTATCTTGAAAAAATGCTTTTTAATATAAGCTTAGAGCTTTATCTCCATTAACTCATGAGCCAGAACCATGAAACTTGCCATAGTTGTTCTCAATCATCTGGGGGTGCTTCACATTCAACGTCCATATGATAATCCTAGAGGCTAAGGTCAAGGTCACACATTGAGGTCAAAGGTAACAAATTTGATTAATTATTCATAATTTAGTCATTCCTTTGCTATCCATCAAGGGATTCTGTAATAACTGTCCACATTTGTTCTCCATTATCTAGCTGAGTGTCAAATATAAGATCCTGGTTACTAGGGTCATGGTCAAAGTCACACACAAAGGTCAAAAGCACACATTTTGATTAAATATGCCTTATTTGGTAAGGATTCTACCATACTAATATTCTCAAAATGTCCTGATGCAATTGTTCTCAATTATCAGGCAGTGCAAGACCTACCGGGTTATGTGTTTTGACCAAAGTCAAGGTCACACATCAAAGGTCACACATTTGTAGAAATATTTATTATTTAGGCATTATTTTACTATGCATCAGTGGATTCTGTAATAACCTCCCATAATTCTTCTCCATCTTCTTCCTTGCTGTGTGTCATATGTAAGATTCATGTCTAGGGTTAAGGCCAAGGTTCATGTCTAGGGTTAAGGTCAACGTTACACAATATACTTCATGTTAGGTCATACACTTCACATTCGCATTTTTTCCAGAATTATGTATACATCTTTGTACTTAGAAATTACAGGTTAGAGATTTTGTGCTCCAACAAGGGAGAGCATTTAGTCGCTGACTTGTCTGTCCTTCCTTCTCTCATAATTTTATCTGGAGGAGGATATTGTTTTGGCGTTGTCCATCCATCCTTTTATCTGGATAAGATTGTTTTGGCATTGTCCATCCGTCCAGAAAACTTTTGTGTCCAGAAGCATATTGTGGAACTGCTTTTGTGCATTTCAATTAAAATTGGTGTGAGTAAACATAAGATAGATAAGCAAAAACCCATCACAGGTACAAATGAGTTGTTTTTTTTAAATGACAAAAGGCACAACCCTTCACTTATATCTTTTCTTTTAGTTCTACACCCATCCATAAACAAACTTTATTTGGCGGGGATATCAATTCAACGAATTTGCTTGTTTTTTTTATTTCAAATAAAACTTGTTTCTGAATTTATACTTAATTATTATGATATACAAGACCTCTTTTTAAACATTATCAGAATCAAAGGATATCAGTAAAACTGATGGATGCTCCCCGATGATGCTTTGTCGATATATGGGTTAATTGTGTGGAAAAAAGTGTGACCTTGAGAAAATCTATTATTAGCCTCGGTGACCTTGACCAGAGTGACCTCAAACCTCATCAAAAGGTAGAGGTCCATGCAAGGTTCCTACATGCCAAATATGTAAGAGATCCGTAAAATATTGAAGGCGCTACGAGAAACTGTAACAAAAGTGTAGTGTGACGGATGTGTGACGGAAGGAAGGACAAACTGGCAACTATATGCTCCCCATATAAAAATATGGGGAGCATAAAAATAAAATAGGAGCAAAATTTAAAATACACTTAACAAATATAAAATATGTACAGTTAATGGAAAATTTCAAAGGGCCATAACTCTGTGAAAAATCATCCGACCAGAACTGGCTGATAATATGCACATCTCCTTTTGGTAGTGAAGCTTCCCATAAAGTTTCATTGAATTCCGGTCATTAGTTGCTGAGAAATAGCCCGGACAAGAATTGCACTTTATGTACAGTTAATGNAAATAATCATTTTTCCTGCAGAAGTTTATAATTTTAACGACAATGTATTCATTATTTTGGAATGATATAGGGGCATATCATGATATATACAAGTAATAAAATAATATGTCCCATACTTAAAGAATGCTCCATTCATAGCGTTCCTCTTCTCCGGTCTGTTCATCTCCACATGAACCACCATTTCCTTGGGCGTTGTCACTTTTAATGTAGAATAGGCTGTCGTAGACATGGCTTTTAGTGACAGGGAGACACAAGCAGGGTTCTTGGTAAAAACTGAAACATTTATGTTTGACGTAATAAACAATTAATTCATTTTTAACAATAGCTTATTCATATTACATTTTAATAATGAATGAATACTAAAAGTGTTGATTAAATCTGTTTTATTACATGTCTTTTCTTTCCTTCAAATCTAATGGTGGTTATGACTTGATAGACAAAAAATACAATAACTTGCAGTATATAAATAGGCTAAAAGACGTGTGTTTTTTTTTTAAATTAAGAATTCTGTTTTATTTGATCAGCAAACTGATAAAGCAAAAAACATCGTTTTCTTAGTTAAATGAGAAATGTAGTTGTTTTTATTCAAGAAGATTGTTTTAATTTAGTCTGACCTACACAAGTTAACTAAAAGAAGACCAATGTCAGGTGTTAATCGTCCCTTGCACTCAACTTATCATTCAGTTTAAATCCTTTCTCGGAAAGACATATATTTCCATTACAGCATTAGATAAATGCTGAGGGCAGTAAGGATCAAACGGGATATAAGCCTAAAACTAACATGTGTGGTGTGGCTGCCATGATTTTTTAACAAAATGTCCACTATCACGTCTGTGTAGGGATAATTGAAAGAGTAAGGGATGGAAATGTAAGTCTCNTAAAGTTCAGTCTTCATCAAATACATTCAAATATGAAGTGAATAAACGTTGAACATTCCCAATATTGCATGTGTATATATAAACTAAGAAGACAAAATAACAAATAAAAACAAATTTATTCGTTAAACCACTGACTTATTTAATAAGCATGATAAAATTCCCAAATTGACAGTTTCATCGACTCGAAAATTCCCAAAATGGACAATTTTGTAGATAAAAATTCCCAATTTGGTCAGACTCCTTTTCCCAAAATAGGCAGAAAAACCCCTGGGCTGCCATGATTTTCTAACAAAATGTCCACTATCACGTCTGTGTAGGGATAATTGAAAGAGTAAGGGTTGGAAATGTAAGTCTCTAACCCTGATTTGACAATCACAATTGTCTAAGTTTAAATCATAAAGAGATATCAAGTAATAAAACCGCACCTTTCAATATTCGTTTTGTTACAGAATTCATGTTAAAAGGTTCAAAGTTTTTGTTTATGGTTGAAAGGGTCAAAAACTGTAACGAACGTTCCATTTATTAACGTGAGTTGAACATTTTAACCGATTTGATTAAACGTTGAATACGATTTAATATTAAACAAAAACACGTGAATTTGAGTGTTCTTTGAATAAAAGTATGAAAAAGCTTTATAATAAAAAACGTTTTGAGATCAATTTGCGCAAAAGTAGAAAATTCACATAAATGTTAAAAATCCATTAAAGACGAAAATCAAGTTCATCATTTGACTTGAATCAAGCATCCGGTGTTTGACCTAACACAACTTAGTCCAATGTCGGCAACTTGTTTGTTTAGTTTAAACCAATTTATTTTAGGTAAGCCTCGAGCTTTTAGATAGGCTCTCGTTTGCTAGAGAAATATTGTTTTATCATTTAGTAGAAATGTATAATGTGTAATGTACCGTAATTACTCTAGTTTTCGGACTCTAAATTTTCGGACACCCCCGTTTTTATCCAAAATATATTGTTGCACTCTAAATTTTCGGACATACGCGTTTTTGTGCATAACTTATGATCCTTAAGTCTCGGACCGTTTATTTACAATGCTATTTTACCTGAATTCTTCCATTTTGTGCTTATCTGGTGATCCTTGGATCATGCATGTTTACAGCCGGATATAGGTCATAAAACCTGGCAGACGAATGCCTGAAGACAATATGGACCATTAAATTTGCGTAATTGGGTGAATAACTATGTAACCCGTAATAGACAATTTTTTCACCAAACACCTTAAAGTTAGTTGCAATAATGTAACTCTGGACTCCGTTAACACTACGTTTCGAGTTACAAGTCGAGAGGATAGAAGCAATGGAGCAAAATCAAAATCTATAAAATAACATTTTCTCCGGCAATTAGAGTAAGGGTCACCCAAGAAAACAATTTGTATTCATTCCCAGACGAAAAAAATAAACAATTAACGAGATAAAACATACTTTTATCGAAAATTAGATTTCCCAATAAAAACTCGGTCAAATTTCGGCCATGACAGTTACCGCGTGATCTCGCGAGATTTGAAAAAGAAATGTAGGAGGAGCTATGCCATATAAGGTAATCCTACTACGCATTTACGTAGGCCGCCATGTTGGCTTTATTGAAAAATACTACGATTTCCATAAATGGGTTTCTGGCCTATTTTCTGATTGGCTGCCAAAAACTTATGCAAATAAGGTCAAACCGGAAATTCCCACGTTTTGTTGAAGATGGCGGACAATCTAGGCGAAATAACTCTGATCCTTTTTTTGGTTTTGGAAAAAGTGGAAATAACGCTTTAATTGGTATGTTTCATTAGAAATTTTTACTCGTATGAACTGGAAATTCTTTTTTGTCCTCAAATAGTTCAAGTTTAATGCTCTACACTGTAAGATAAGTCTTAAAATCATGCCGGTGTGATTCACTCCGGCACTTGCTCCATTGAAAAGACCTTTTCGTTTCATAACTGTCGCCGGACGTAGGACGAAGACAGTTATGTTTATCACAACTAGT
>VMBQ01008307.1:0-21177 GCA_007657795.1 Dreissena rostriformis
ATTAAAGGCACGTGTTCATGGATTTACGTCTGTGAAAAAATCACTGAAAAGTATTTACTACAAAATGCATTTATTTATTGGGTACACCAAATAGCATATCGTCTAATAGCTTGAATTACATATACGTGTCTCGCTCATGTTATAATAACTTATCAGTTACCCTGTAGTTGCTTAGACGTTTGTTATAATAATCAAACATGGTTTGAATTATAAAGCCATGGCAGGCTAGTAAATTTATGTCATTCACAGGTATACGTATAAGAAACTTTTATTTCTTGGACATTTTGATTTTGCAAATAGGTCATTTGAATTTGTTTAAACGGTCCATTCTAAATAAACTGTTCTCCAGTCTATAGAAAAATAGTAATACATAATTGTACAACTATACAAGAAGTAAAAAATGAGGACCAACATTATTATTAATACATTATTCAACCATTATATGTTTTCATCACTGAACGAAAAAAATTATAAATATTTTACGAGTACAGCTGTTCTAATATGCGATCCTGTAATAAAACATAGTATAAAATAAAAACGAATGTCAGATCTTTTTATCACATACTTTTTAACGACAGCGGCACAAATACTGAGTATACAAAGTGATGCCAAAAGAAGTCCGATACCAAAAATAAGGGTATAATTTATACTGACACAACGCCTAGAACATGTTGGCCTCATCCGATTTATTAACATGCAGCAAATATGAAAGTTAAAGAAAAACTATGTTGATGGATAAAGTTGTTATGGACGCGTAGAATTATTACGACATTATTTTGCCGACATTGGACGGTAAAAGATACAAAAGCAAATTAAAAATAATTTAAAAAAAGTTGTACAGAATGGGAAACAATTTTGTGAAAGTTGTAGAAGTGTCTTCAGCATTATCACATTATTGAATGGTTATATTGTGCATCTTATCAAAATCAAGCTGGTCGTCTGCAGGTTTGATGTAACTCAATCATCAAATGGCACCTCCTGGTTTTACATAGCACTTCCTGGTGTGCTTTAAACGAGTATATGGTACGTCAGGAAAAATTGGTCGAAATAAACTCTATTGTTTAATATAGAGATCCAATAAAAAAAAACTGGTTATTTGATCCATCTGAAATGTTTTAACATTAATCAAAGGAGTTTGAAATAATATTCATAAAGCTAATCGAATGGCTAAATAATAAAAAATATACCCGTATATAGTATGTAGAGAACAGGAAGGCAACGCATCAGACCCCGGCCTCGCCCATTTTCCAGTAAACAAGGGAAATTACTGGAAATACAGGGTACCCTACATCAACCCACGGTCTAATAATCAAGAGGCCGTCTAAAGAAACTAGGAACACTGCTTATCGTCAACTACCTTCCTATAAATTCACAGAACAGAACAGAATATATCTTTATTTAACTCAAGTTACAATTGCAACACATGAGTTTACAGAACAATATAGTCATATAAACATAATTTTCACATGACATGGTTTTGTAAGATCTACTTAGAAAAATAAGTAACATACATTTTCCTAGGTAATAATTATTTAGGGAATTATTCAACACTTTCCGCTCATCGTCGAATCCATTGCGTGTTGTTGTTTGTTTTCAGACCCACGGAAGACACAGAATAAACCAAATACACTTTTCGGTTACCCGACTGACGCTGGGAAATGCGAGTGACTACTAATTAATAAATATTTTAAGAGATAACAAACACCGGCTTATTATTTGTGTATTTTCTCATGAATTCCTAACACGATTCGATATGAAATACTGGAAAGGCTGTGGAAACTGAATGTAACACTATAGTACAAGCAAACATCAGCCTAGGTATAGCATGTTCAATGTATACGTAACTATAGTTAAATTGTAGCTAGCTAACCTCCTTTTATATTCACAATCATATAAAACGTGCAAGAAATTAAAAAAAAAAAATGATTAATTAAACATAAGATTAACTACAATTTCTGTAAATGGGCGTATTGTGAATCATCCGGATCATTATTCCAATATGGTTAAGAAGTATATGGTGAAAGTTACGCTCGATTGGTCATTGTCGGCTCGGGTACAACATAAATGTACCCCGATGACTCTTTAAGTATACTTAAATGTAGGCCCTACCCCGGGAACGGAAAATATACTAAAACGTACACGGGAATGTTAACGCTTAATTGGTCGTTGTCGGCAATATTTATTTTTTTTCAAATTAATTTTGTTATATTTATGTCAATATTTTGTAAAAATGGCCTCTATATTATCGAAACAATACAAAAAAAGGTTAAGTCAGGTTTTGTTCAAAGAATTTTGTTTCGTTTTCTGTAGCGCGTTTTCCAACATCGGATTTTGGGCGGTAATAAAGCTCGGGTACATTCTAAATTGGCCGGGTACGTTTTAGAATATTTTCCGTACCCGGGGTACATTTAAGTATACCTAAGAGTACCCTGGGTACATTTAAGTAGTACCCGAGCCGGCAATCACCTATAATTACGTATACCTCGAACATGTTTTACCCAGGCTGATGTTTGCTTGTACTATAGTTCTGACTTCCATAACTTTTAATGTCGCTGTTTATGATTTTTGAGTGGCGCGAGTTCATAGTTATGGACCAACCCCATTAGGTAAGTCAACCAGAAATTCCCGAAAAGTTTACAGTTAACAAAGACCGGTCCAAAACAGCTTTTAAATGCAGTTATTGGCTAAAATCAACCACTTGATCGGAAAGATTGACATTTTACAAATTTAACTGATGTATTCTTTCATAAAATACTATCTTAAACATTTGAAATTTATCTTTTCTGCTCTCATATATCAAGAAAAACGGCGTTGCGAAAGACATTTTTGAAATGAGAATCTCCCGAGATTTCACGGTCATATGAAGTTTTTTTCAAATTTTAGTAACATACCATGTGCTCAAGTGTTTTCAATTCAGAATGACATTTGAAATCAGTCTTTTAATCCACTAGACGTAAGTTTTTAATCACAAAAAATAGATTTCAGAAAACGAAAGTAATGTTTACAATTTCAGCAAAAAATGTCAAGGTCGATCCGTAAGTATCCAAATGAAAACTCGTCGTGTGACAAAGCGACAATGGCGTAAACATTGTGAATATCAGGCTGATGAAAGTTATTTTTATCTATTGTAAGATGCATTTGAAATATTTGAACCTTAAAATATGCCCCGATGCAGTAATTTATATTTATTCACCAATATATGTAGAAATGTATCCAAGAAAATGAACTGTCTTTGATTTATAGCGTGACATAAATATGTTACGACTCTGGTTGACTTTCGATACGGAGTTGGCTTCAGCGTACAGGTCTGTCAAGACTATATAAACTGTTCGCTGAAGTTNTCACTAATTTACTTTTTTTTGTCATAGCGATTTTACATTTTGCATCTAGAAAACTACACACAATATAACAATAGTAATCCTATCTAGAGAAACACATAAATACACTATTCAAGTGTACATGGTAAGTGTGTTGGAAAGATATGTTGCAAAAAACTATATTACAATTGCTTTTTCTTTTGACATAAACGACATAGAGACACTTGTCATGGTGCAGAAATTTCCCAGATTTTCGATAATAATCATTTGTTGAAACGCCACTGGGACACGGTGTACAGATGTCTGTATAACAAACTTTTATTTCTTGGACATTTTGATTTTGCTTAAAGGTCATTTAAATTTGTTTAAACGGTCCATTCCAAATTGAACTGTTCTCCAGTCTATAGACAAATAGTAATACATAATTATACAACTATACAAGAAGGAAAAAATAGGACTAACATTATTATTAATACATCATCCAACCATTATATGTTTTCATCACTAAACGAAAATGTATATATATTTTAAAAGTTCCGCTATTTTAATATGCGATCCTTTATAATAAAACATAGTATAAAATAAAAACGAATGTCAGATCTTTTTATCACATATGTTTTAAGGACAGCGGCAAAAATACTGAGAATACAAAGTGATGCCAAAAGAAGTCGAACTTCCGATACCAAATATATAGGGTATAATTTATACTGACACAACGTTAAGAACATGTTGGCCTCATCCGAATTATAACAGACAGCATATAAGAACGTCACAAAAAATTATTTTGATGGATTAAGTTGTTATTGACGCGAAGTATTATTACGACATTATTTTGCCAACATTATGTCATGACATTTGACGGTATAAGATAAAACAGCAAATTAAGGATAATTTTAATAATAGTTGTACAGAATGGGAAACAATTTTGTGAAAGCTGCAGAAGTGTCTTCAGCATTATCACAGTATTGAATGGTTATATTGTGCATGTTACAAAATCAGTTAGCTAAATCAAGCTGGTCGCCGGCAGTTTTGATGTAACTTAATCATCAAACGACACTTCCTGGTTTTACATAGCACCTCCCGGTTTGCTATAATCGATGATCTTTTTGCAATCTTTAAACATAAATATACTTATAATTATCGTATACCTTTATTAAAACATTAGTACAATATGTTCATATTATTATCGTGTATACATGACATTAATATTATATGATAATAATAATGTTTCATTAATAAAGGTCAGTGAAAAAACTCTAATGAAAATTGAATTGGAAATTACTGATAACACTTCGAACCATAACCTTTTATACACATTATTAGGCAATCTGCAATCAAACGTCATGCAATAGCAATACAAATGGGATGGAATGAATGATCGGATGTCGCGAATTTTATGTTAAGATTTTAAAGTTGTTTCGCAAAGCCCAAAGTTTGTAAACTAAATACCACATTTTGTTGGAAAGTACTCTTTATATTTACATCAACGGATTCCGCATATAACCTTTATATTTTGTTCCGTTTATCGTGTGATATATTCCTATTGTGTGATTAATGTTGTTTGTGTGAAGTGGTGTACACATTATAGTATAACCATGTATTAAACTATTTTATTAAACGCATATTTCCGTTTAGTGCGTGCCCTAATTAAATATGATAGATAATTTCTAAAGCCTCAGCATTACAGCTTAAACATTTACGAGCCAAATATGTGTTGAAACATGCATACAAAATATTCGACGAAAATATCTTAAATTTGACGAGGTTGTGAACAAACTATAATTGTATCGTTTCCAAAATATGTTATTTAAATGTTTATGGTATTTTCTGGATCAGGACTTTTTACGATTTCCATTGCCTGATGTTGGTGCCATCCTTATTTAGTGCGCCAATAAAATAATAACACATGAATAATGCAATGGCGATTTTGTCAGCACTGTAAAAAATGCAATGGTTTAATTGTCACGACGAGTGATTGTCATTGTCGCATTAGTGGTTCGTATCGAAATGTATAATATAAAAAGCAAGTTGGAGAATGTACACACTCATTAACGGGATTTTTCCTTGAAAATATAATTAATTTAAAATTATGTCATCATGTTTTAATATTGAAAAGAACTTGGCCCACTTACGCCTTAAATTTAGTTGTCATGCTGTTTCCATTGCTGCAGTGACTAAAATAATTGTTAAATTGTAAAAATAATCATACTTATATTATCCTGAACAAAAAATTATATTAAAAAGCGTAATCTAGGACAGTTTTGTGTCATGTTTTATTGATATAAAACGTGTGAAAACTGTACTGTGTATTGAAGTGTCAATGAATGAAAAACTGATGACACAACACAACACAGTTAAAACATTTTATCATCGTGAACAAATAACATTATTAATATTAAAAAAAAAAAAAACATCACGCTATCGCCTGTTACTCGTATACTGTATAGTAATATTAGTTACACTAAATGTTAGCGAGCACGCATATTTAAAATACGATACCATGTTATATACGTCTTTCGAAGAGGAATAACAGGTAAAGCGATATATTATAACCCAATAATCTTTTTATGTAATCTTCATTCTATTGCATTATTGGTTTGATTTTAGCCGATTAATACTGAAATACTTCTTTAAATAACGCGTGAGTTTTTGGCTGGTGGAAATCATCATTAGACCACATTATTTGAATTGTTCGGTTTAGAATGATGACATACAGACATTAAGTTCGTGCCATATCATTTAGCATACAAACATATATGCATACAATTACTTGTTCAATAGTTAGTAACGAAAAATAAATATAAAAGTCCAAACGTCTTAGTAAACCTATACAACGTATATGTGTGCAGTTGTCGAACCCTACGATATTTACCGTAAACTATCACTTTAATGATTAATTAGTTCCATTAATGATAATTATTCAAACCAATTTATTTTAAATGTAAACATAAGTGTCACTACATCGATCAAAGTAAATTGCATGGTTAATTCCAAGAGCCGCTAGTAATCTGTGTCTTTGAAGGTTATAGTTATCGTCATAATTGGAAAGGGAAGCTATTACGAATGTTCATCTCTTACTTGTAGTATCTGGTAAGTGCAAATGAAAGTTAAAATGGGATGTATTTGACGATACAAAATGCTAATGGCTATATATGCGATCAAACGATTTCTTGAAACATCACTTTGTTTTTTATCGTCTCTGCGCATGTCAAAATATAATCATATTAAATAGTTTACAAATTAATGCTGAATATATCGTTTTATCTGTTAAGTGTTCTTTGAGCTTGCCTTACAATGAATGCATATTGGCTACATTTCGGTTATCATTTTTACCGCAGTTTGAGTGAAACATAGATATTGAAGCAAATACTCAGTTGCTGACGTTGTGATAATCTTAAGTACTGGTCACGACTTGCAAATTACAATTGCTATAATTGCATTTAATATGGATTTAATTTGTGGCATAGTTGTTTAACTATATAGTGTTTTAATAGATAATACATGAATATAATAGGCTTTTGGTTTATGTATCATGCATTCGAATTGTAGTGTACACGTTGAAAATATAAATGGTCATGAATCATCTTTGCCCATTTCATTTCAGCCGAAGAAATATCCATGCCCATTTTGATTTATTTGTATCAAAAATCTTATGTTCGAAGCTATTTGCTGTTATATTTTCAAACCGGATAAACTTTCTTTGCGAAACACTTTCTATGACGCTGTTAGAATATTGTTTACTGTTTGTGGTTTCGACGACGATCATTTGATATCTGATTGTGAATTGAGTAGAAAGGTTTTTAACGTCGGTATTTTTTTTAACATTCATAATCAGAAAAAAATGATATTTGAAATAAACACTACTTTCATAATAATTGTAAATTCTTCCGTTAGTATTGAGATTTTTCAAATAAGCTGAAGTTTAATACGATGATTTGTTTGTACTTTTAGGATCAAGTGCACAATTAATAAGCAATAACATAAATTATAACTCACCATAAGATATTTCATAATTGTACCCTTATAAGTAAATGCCATGTTATAGAAACAGATAAATCTGTTGTATGCATCGTTTTGTTCGCATGCATGTAGCCGGTTAAACAGAATGGTGTAGGCGCGTACCTTTTGCCATTTTCGTATATGGTGAATTTCTTACCGATATCCTTAGACTATTTTTTTGTATAAGCCACGGAGGTTGATTGCCTTGATGATAGCGTGTTACAAAACGCTTTCAAGTTAAATCAGGTGTTCCAAAAATAGCTATGTATTTTATTTGTTATGCAAACTGAATTTAAGACAGTGTGTCAAAATAGTCAGATGTCATATGTAATGTTAGATAAACCGCAAATACTACTTGTTGATACAAACAATGTCGTATTAAGGATGCCGAAGACAAAGCAAGTTGTATATGAACTAAGACGGGAAAATTGTTGTAGTTCGAGATGCGCAAATTATTTTAACAGTCATCATTACTTTTATAAACCTTTGTGTTACCATGTTCCTGTGCTTCAAGGATGTTAGAAAGAATAACGTTCACCATGTGTTTGTAAATAACAGTTATCATAACTAAAATGCTAATTGCGCATGCAAAAACGATCGTATCTGATACAAACCTATCAGCATTGTGTACAAAGATTTAGCAGATAGACTATTTGATAAACTATAATCCATTGTTTATCGTCATGAATGAGTTATTCGAATAGCCGGTGCTTTTAGTTGCTTGCGTTCTTCCTACTCTTTTCTTGGAACGGTCGATGTTAATTTGGTTACTAAAAACTAAACATGTTAACTAATTGTTCCTCGGGATTTTACATTCGTGAAGCGTTATACCCAGGGAATCCAAGAAAATTAATGTCAAACGAATACAAATACTTTCGCTTTAATCGACTTATCATTGTTTATTTAGCGAAAATGTAATAGTATAATATATTTTCAATGAACATAGTTTACCAAAAAGTTCCTCAAATATTTTTATTGAGATTTTTTACATTTGCAAATGAAACGTACAGTATTAATTATTTTAGGGCATATTCATGGCAGACTGGGCAAAACCTCAAACAAATAAGAAGGATAATCTTTATTTTAATTACATTTCAATACCCATACACTATAAAAATATAATGTACTTTGTCTAAATACCATCGTATAACCTTTTCAACAACAAATAAGAACATGTTCATTATTATATATTTGGTAGGACAGTGAACGAAGATATTTAACACTTGTTTTCATTGTATTATGTTAATTGCGACTGAAATGATATTCTATCTGTTTAATTGGCAGTCATTTTTGATGATACTTTTAATTATATTAATATTAAATATTTAAAATTCCACACACGTTGTTAAAAAGGGGAATACCATTGGTATTTCTGCCGTTGTTGGTTAATTGAAATAATAAAATAACAATCTAAACTGTATGCTTACAGAGTTTTATTAATGAAAATCAAAACGACTGAAATCAATGGACAAAATGTATAGCAATAACCTCTTCTACCACGTATAATAAGTTAAGCATCGTTGATAATAACTGTGAAAATATAAGGTGTTAATCATATGGTTTCATCATACATGTTTTACCAATAAACTCATCATGGAGTAAAACACTGTCTCATATAGAATTAAATGGTTGACATACATTCATTACAATGGTCTATGTAACATATTGAATTAGTAAAACGGCAAAAATAGTGTCCTTTACAATTAAGAGGATGTAAGCATCGAACAGTTGATTCGTGTTCTAAAAAATTCGCCACGACAGTTTTATGACTTTTTGTATATAATGTTGTGTGGTATTTATTCAAACAAACAGTAAAAAACGACTTTAAAGAAGAACATTTGTATTATTATGTAAATAAGTAATTACAACATATGTATTTTTGATCATGCATCACAAGGTTGCAATTCCGTTGTGCTAATGAATATTACACCATTTGGCAAATACAGTTTAATTAAAATAAATTGATTTTATTAATTATTTACGTTTAATATATATTAGAATTGTATGAGTTTAATGTTAAGTTAAAACATTTGTATTTTTATTGGTAGGTAACTTATATATCAAAATACGCAATACAATAGCTATAAAAAACCGCATAAAACGGGAGATTTTTTTTTCTCTGCTTGAAAGTTTCTCTGCTTGATGTCATACATTGACCTTCGAATGATCCAACAACAATTCTAAAACAGGCTATCAAATCAATTAATCACAGCGTTTAATTGATTGAATCCTGTGTAGCATGAGCAGTGCATTACCGAAAGCGATCGGAATAATTGTACTGGTCGGTATGAATCCATGTGTTAAGGACATTTCAAGCGGAAGCAGATGACTGGCAAGACGCTCATTTCTCTTCAATCACCCACTGTACGTCGATAAACCAAACATGCATTAGATTAACCAAACTGTTTACACAATATGACGGTCGAAATGTATAGTAACACTATTTACGGACAAAAACACATTTATTTAAGGCGCGTTTTCAAATGTTAAATATGATATTTTTTACGTATAACGTACTAATTTCAATGGAAAGGAAAATAGTTCGGGTGAATGTTATGAATTTACATAAAAATGCTAAATGCCTATATTGTCTGAAATACATAGCTTTATCATTTAAAGTAAGCAATTATCTTTAAGCACTCTTTTATTTGAGTCATTATATTATGCATATCTACTATGCTTATGCAAATCTTTACGTGTTGTTTAAATGCACTAAACTAACGTGCCATTGTTATTTTTGTGAGTACATATATTGCTCAATAACTAAAACCTAATTTTCAGATCGATAAAGTCTATGCTTTGTCTAAGTCTAAGTTTGGCTAAGTCCATAAATGAACACACCCATGTTGTTCTTGGGCGTCCCCTATTATGTGCCCCATCCACGTTTTCGTGTAATAAAATGTTAGCAATCATTATCTTGTCCATCCGGAATACATCCGAGCCACTGTTGTTGTCGGTCATGTACTCTATCCAATATCGTTTCTTTCTGCTTGACGGCCTTCTTTGTTTTCTGTTTTTTTTTTCTATCTTATCCATGATGCAAACTTCAGGTATCTTTCTAAGTGCTGCCATCTCAGGAACTATCAACTGCCTTTCTTCAGCTATTCTAAGAGTCCACGTTTTGCATCCGTACAAGGAAATCGGGACTTCGGGGGAATAGTACAGCGTAAAAGTTTTTTGTGTGATGTTCTTGTTCTTCCAAATCTGTGTACAAGGCTGCATCTTGTCACCGGATCTGTTTAACATCTATCTGTAGAACATCCTTCGGGAAGCCATCGAAGGAGTGGAGAAAAAAGGAGGGTGTATTGATGGCAGAACGATTAACAATATATGTTTTTCTGACGAAAAAGGCCTCATGACTGAACTTCGCTCCTCCTGGATATAATGGAAAGCGTCAGCTCAAGGTACGGATAAGACATGGTGGATGCTACTGAGCTCGTAGTCGGAGCAAATAGTGAATAAGAGAGTGAAAGAGGGCATGCTGCTTAGAGAAAAGAAACTACAAAAAACGTTCTGCGTCAAGTATTTCGGATCGACCTTAACCACAACTTGTGACCTGCGCGAAATACATTAGAGTGAGAACAGCCATAGCCTTGAGTTCAATGAGCGACCCGGACAGCATCTGAAGAAAATGAAACCATCATTTGAAATTAATTTAAGTGGCGTACTGGTCAAAGCCGAGCATATTTTACAGATGTGACACTGAACTGTATAAAAAAGGGTCAAAACACTGATCAGCGAATGATCGTTGATCTGCATATTTTAATTAAGTTGATTGAAAAACAAGTGGTAGGACACGCTTGTTTGTTTACTCTTTTCGTCCTTAAATGTATTTCAAAAGTGAATGTATTGCATAGTGTACATGTTTATTTGTTTCTAAAAAAGTATTTCAGCAAATAAATTAAATAATATATAAATATCGATACGTCGTTAAATGGTGAAAAGAGACAAGAAATGCTGCAAATAGTATCGTTGATCTTAAGAAACGCGGAGAAATAGAAAATGCAGATTTAAATTTTCTTACTTCCACGAGAATTAAAATAGAAATACGAGGGTTAACATGTGTGGTAATATACATATAATGTATCTTTCAATAAATTTACTATAAATTATATCATGTAAATGGAAGGGTATCAAATCACAGGTTCTTCATTCATTCGAATCTTAGGCACAGGTCAACATTTATTTTCAGATTTTTGCTGTGGAGTATTTTTAATCGATGTTGAAACTAAGAATTGAAATAGCGCTTTTACGAGAAACAAATTACACGGAAACCAAAGTTTAAAACCAGTTTCCTGGTTGTCAACAATGATTATTTTTTATTGGGACTCACTGTACAACATAGAACGATTGTATTTAGTTTTTAAGGAACATTTTAGTTACTGAATGGAAATTTAGTTTTGTTGTGACTGACATGCTGTATGTCTTGGCACTTTTAAATGATGCATAAGTTACATTATCGATATAATTTTTCTCGGTAGTACAAAGTTCTAAGCTGGAAATAATATTTATTTTCAGTTTCTTTTGTATTTGGTCAAATTTAATAAATAAATTGAGAGATATTCGAATACACAACGATATTTTGTTAAAGAACAAAAACATCGATTATATTTGTTGGATTTCAATGTATGTTCTAATAATCTGTAATTAATCATACACAATATAATATCACGAATGAAGCCGGGTTATTATAAAAATATATGTGTATAGCCACACACAGCATGAAAAACTATCTCATACATTATGCAACAAATGTAATCTTAATGTCATAAAGATTCTCGAACGAATATACATTTGTTTCAGTGTACAGTGACTTCATACACAGGATGTCATGTTATAAAAAAATGCCTATCACTGCACTTAAAATGTCATTCGAGCAAGTATATATTTATGTTTTCTGCTTCTTGGAAACGAACAATAAACTTTACGACTTGTATAAAATGAAACGTAATACAATAGCATTCTAAGTTGTTGTTTTTATTAAGTTCAGTATAGATGTATTTATACAGAACACGTGTTATCTGTACATGAAAGTATAAAACGTGAAAGAATTTGAGTGTTGATTATTTTTTCGCGTAGTGATTTAATGATTGCAAAAATTGACAATTAATACAATAACGAATATAAATACGAAATTAGAATAATAAAAATTTAAATGTGTTTTTTTTCTATTAAATCAATGTATAAACAAGCATACACAGAGAGGTGATTCTTTCAGAATGCTAATTGCTTTTTGAATCATAAGATAAAAAGCCGAACCATGCTGCAAATGTTCAACAAGAAGCATTTTCACTGGCTGTATTTGTTAGTTCTGTAATTTGTATCAGCAGCAGTCTAAATCAACAAAACGAAAACATACGGTGCGTCTTCGGTTATTAACGAATTATTATATTGCAATGGCTGTGTTCAAATATTTCGAGTTTTATATCATACGTAATTACGCAGTTCCTCATTGAAAGAGTGCATGATGTACATGCATATCCAAACCTTCGGACCTCGATTGAAACAGTACCACCAGCGTCGATTTGCAGGTTTTGCTGTTACTGTATGTCAATCAAATCAAAAGATAAGTTGCGTTGTTTCGAGCTAATTCTATTTAAAATACAGATTATACACCATACTGTTTTACGATTGAGATGTTAATTACCAGATAGCAGTTATTATCTAGAACGGACTTAATTTACAAGTTCACCGACTGCTTCTTTTGATGTTTGATTAAATCATTTCGATACTGAATAGTATGTTCTTTGAAGAGGGAGGGAATGCTCGTGTGTTATGAACATTAATGTAATACTTTTAGATTATAAGATTATTAAGATTTGGTGGTTATGGCATGCCTTTCTGATATGAATTGTACTTACATATGATGAACGTTTTACAGTGTCTCAATATCAACCATTAAAACAACTATAAATACTTGGAATTTAAGATCTCTCTCTACTGTGATGTGACAGAACTTTCAAAATCATAATAACATTAAAAATCAAAATACATTTGCTATTTTCATTTGAACATATACCTAACACGATAAAATACATATCTTCCGTTTTCATAAAAATGGATGGTGTAAAAAAACTGTTCTTTGCGTAGTATATGCAAAGAAACTGGTAATTATTAAAGTATGAACATTACAATAATCTTGCTTTTAAACATAACACTTGAGAAAAAATAGACTTGACTCTCTTTCAACCTACCATACATGCATGCATGGACGATCTGTTTCTTTTCGTATACAACATACGACAGTGAATTGTCTGGTCAGTTTTTCATTTTCCGAAAACACAGTATCAGTGTACTTAATTGAAACGATTAATGTATATTAATTATTATTATATATATACATACTCAACATACTAAAAATACTAAAAATAACAATATATGCATCTAATTATTACGACCATATAACTTTGTATATAAGGGTGTCATAATGTCCGCTGCAACATACTCCTGCCCAATGTCACATTCGCAACAGTAACATGAACAAGTAATTATCAGACGAATCGTTTCTCAACGAGCACATTCAGCGTCTCACATTATTATTAGCAGGAAATAGCTTCATGAGGGATTATGTGCGGTTGATGTGGTATCAACGTATCATTACGGAAGGCCTCTATACAGACCCAAATAAATCTACCCCATATTAAACATTGAACTAATGTTTTCAGTAATTACGTGTACAAACTAAAATGTGTTCACTTGCAATCGGTTTTCTTATTATAAAAGTAATTTTGACGAATATTTATGTGTTTAGTACTTTCAAACCTTTTTAATTTTTGTGGAACGAACACAACATTAAACTCAATGAACGGGAGCGATTCAGCACCTGTTGCCCTTATTAAAAAAACGACCGATGAGTTGAAAATGAATTATTAAACGAATCATCTCATTGAATATGAAAGGAAGTTTAATACAAAACATATGGACTGTTAACATATGGATTGTCATGTAATCTATATGGATTATTGTATACAATATTTACAGGGGTGTAATCATTTAAGTAATTCCAAATTTATTCGCAGACAGTTTTAATTCGGATTGGCAAAATACGCATTTATTACCTTGTATATTATAATAATGTACCGATAATGTTGTGTTATCTAGATTTTTCTAAATCATTATATGTTCAACGTATTTTCGAACCAAAAGACATTACCGAATCGCGTTATTTAAATTTTAGGTTAATGTTTGTACTTGACGATATTTGAGAGTCGATGACGAGTTGAGAAAGACACATTACTGATATATGTAAATTGTGATTCAAGCTCCAGTCTAACATATGATTCAACTATTAGGTTATTGAACGTCGTCGTATACAATCCGGGGGTACATATGGACAGGAATACAGATGACACACCATTATTGACCAGTCTAAGACCTATAACAGTTATCTCGTTATTGATAATTACACGATATACACCAGAACAAAGTCATGAAAGTAATCGTAAAAATTTGAAACAAAAATTTATACATTATACAAAACCGTAATATACTGTTTGAAATGGTACAACGAAAAAAATAAATATTCATTATTAAATTTAATAATAATTACAATTAAATTATGATCCACTTTAATACCGGAAACATAAAGAGCAAAGCGTGACTATTGAACATATACGTATCATGGTTTATTAAGACTATATATGGCCTATGTATATTTGCACATTTTTCAAGTACTCGGACATTGCAAATAGCTTTTCAACCATGGTCTGTAAAATCGGTATAACACTTGATGACGCAAAGCATCAAAACAAAATGGAATAACACGTACAATACTCTAGTGGACAAACCAGACGGAAAGATTCACTCCAAGAAGCATTGAATCTCCAAGGAGACTCGATTTATCATAATTACGTTCCCTTTTCTACTTTCATTATTCAAATAAATCATACTAACTTCAGATGCCCAAATACAATGCATCGAACAGAATAAGTGTGTTGAATGATAGGTAAGAATATACACGTACATGTGGATAATGATCTGAATGTATATGTTTCACTTGGTTTCGCAATTGCCGTTGTCTTAATGATGTAGAAGATCACATGAGCGTGAATAAGAAAACGTCTTTTTTCGTTAAACAGGTAAGACATAAAATTATTTCATAAGTTATCAAACCTTAAAGCTACATAAATACTCACAATCAACGAATTTTTCGTAAAATATTTCGTAAAATAAAGTTCACCCATAACAAACAGTATTTCTTGTAATAGCAAAATTTTCAACGCTAGATGTGTTACTGTAACGTAGATTTAACGAGATACAAAATGCTCGTTTTTATATTTTGTGTCAGTATATATTCCATGTGAATTTCCCGCGACTCCATCTACTCATACGACACACGAACACTAAATTGATACATGAAAATGTGTTGAATATATTGTACCACAACAAATAAAAAAGAGCATTTTGTATCTTGTTAAATATATGTTAACAGACCACACCTAGCAATGAAATTTTGGCTTTTGGTATATGGAACACTTACTTTATTTTATGAAATATGTTAAGAAATATTCCTTGAGTTTGAGTGTAAATGGGGCTTTAACAATAACGTTTCTATATTTGATAAATACAACAATAATACGTTTAATATTCACATTGGCTTTAAGGCAGACTTTAAGAGATATGTACATTTGATGCCAATAAATATATCTCGACACTTCCGTTGATGAGTTAGTTAACTAGATGAAGTTGTATGCATGATTTGGAAATACAGGAGACGTATGTTATGGATAAATCACGATATATACTGTACTCTAGAAGATGATTAATGTCAACGGCACGGATCAGACAAATAAATATTTTATGTTATTCAATTGAATCTAGTTTCTGCAGCGCTTCCATACGTTATTTACGTCAAATTTATATATGTATGTGATACTGTTCTTTATTGATTTTGATAGCGATAAATGCGTTGCCCTGTTGTGTATGAAGCTATACATAAAAGAAACATGTCCAAGTGTGTTCTAATGGCGAGAAAGTGTATTTGAAAATTATTACAAATAAGTATATTTTATTGATTTATAATACTGTTTTCAAAGTCTTGACAAATAACAAATATTTAAAATAATAAAAGTCGTTATGTTCCTTTTATTGTAAAGTGTTCTACGTGAATTGTCAATGAATCATTATTTGTTAGCCTTCTGCTATACTTGTCTGTGCAACGGAGTATTTGTTTTATGAAGAACAATTCATTGAATAAAATTGGAATATACAAATTGGATAATGTTCCTCTGGGGTTTATTTAAGTTTTACAACACTATTTAATATGAATTTAAGTACACTGCGTGTAACGTCATTTACGTTTATAAATCGACGCCCTGAACAGTTTTATTTAATATTACTGGGTGACAAAACATTTAACACGATATACTAGTAAAACAACTTCCGATCAGTGTTTTGGAATGCGGTATCTTAGACATGTTTTCCATATGGTAATGTCTGCATTTTCATGATTGTTACTTCCTAGTCTGGCATATAATTTGTTATAAACAGAGCTTTTTATTTTGTACAAAAACGCACAACAGGCGATCGACAACAGTACGTTTTCAAATTAAAGTATGCTTGGCGAATATTCATGTTGATGAAATTTAATTGACATTTCCAGATTCGACCAATACGTGTAAAAGTTTGTTTTTTCGTTTATTATCTTATACTTTTATAATGTCATTATACCACCACAGGTATACTAAAGAAGAAGAAAATAAACACACTGGTTAGTTTAAAGATTTCAAATAAAAGTATATGAATCAAATTGATAACTCGTGTGTCAGAAGGAAGCTTATTTCAAAGAACTAAACATTTAGCAAGTCGCACGATTAGATTGTCATTTACTTCGATGAGATGTTAAATCGATAGTAAAATGTGAATAATGAATATGCCTATTTCAATCGCATCGGAATGAGGGTGTAGTGAATCTAATACAAATTGTTCGCGTCATTTACGATCGTTTGGGACAATGATAAATGCTGTTACTAATTCTAGACGAAATGTTAAGTATTGCGCTATTCATTTTTACGAAGTATACACTAGTGGTATCTGACGAGATATTTGCTTATTAATATGCCCATTTGAACATGTATATATTCCCCATATCACAGTAAATCCAATAAATGCTTTTGCGTCTTTCATCTGCAATTTTTATAAGTGTACGATTGGCATGTATTTATAGCGAAATGCACGCAAATGATTTGTCATGCGATTGAAGTACTTATTAATAATATTATTAATATCGAAATGGTATAATCCATGAATACATTGATCCACTATATTTCTAAAGAGTGGGCATCCATATTTGAAAAAGCTTTTTGCCCTTACCCGCGAGTTTTGTATTCATAATCTATGACAGATTCATAAGTCAATCGTGTTATTCTCCTGAATTGCCCTCTGTAGGCTAAAACGCTGTCTATGGAAGCACAATGTTGACTTAATACGTATTTAATTTCTTGATCACTTAACGGTTTGTGTGGTCTAAGTGAAGACAGTAGTGTCTGGGTCTCTCTCTTTAAACTGATATTTAACATGCAAGCCTTGTCCTGCTCAGACCACTTGTTCCACATAGCCACCTGTTCAAAGTGTATTATATAGTCAAAGAAATGTAAATATTCCCGTCAAATTAATATCTGGTAAAACGTCTGATTGTTTCTTGTGTGTTGGGGAACAGAAGAAGTTTTTATGAAATCCATTATTCATCCCAAATATTCGCCAAAATACCGGTCTTAATGGCCCCATGGCACTCTCAGAATATATGTAATTGTGTGTTTTTTGGAATTTTGGTAACCGGATTCATTAATATCAACTGGTCTGTTTAAATTTACATAAAACTCTTGACGCCTTAAGTAGTGTCTAGGAAGAGGCGGTCTTTGAGAGGAGTCTACATCAGACTCAATTTAAGAGGAGTGCTGACGTGTGGATTATCATATTGAGTTCTATCTGGCCTTTTCTGTATACTAGTAGGACACTATATATTTTTTTTTATTTGTCCAAGAATCTATCATCTGTTTCAAATTGCACATGGGTTATTGTAACGTCAAGCTCACCTTTTCTTTCCCCAGCTAAAAATGACACACAACTCTGTTTACTGTCAGAGTTGTCATGAAAAACTTGAAATTCCATTGTAACATCAATCAAAGTTATTTAAATTCCCTATTCAACAATGTGACAGCAATATTTATTCGATAAACTTATGTTTACGGATTTAAGGTCTAGATGAAGACTATTAAAGATGAACTGAAACTTGCCAAGACACGATTAAATGTTTCAATTTCAGTTGTTTATTCGTAAAGGGACATATTCAACGATTAGGCTATTTTTAATATGTTCTTAATTACCTTAAATTGATAGATTAAACCATCAAACCTATATTGTTTAAGCAAATGAACAAATATAGAATCGAAGAAAGATACACATGACAACATTTACTCAACCCGGACTAAAACCGGTGACCTTTGGAATAATTTTGTATTAATCGAACCACTCGGCTCGGGACTTTAATGTTACAAAAATCATTTTATAGTTAATATAAACGAGCATCGTGTTGTAACATTATTAAACAACATTTACTTCCTAGATGTTATTCTGGTTCCTGATACACACTATTTTTATTATTTAATTATATTTACTTACTTTCGTATCGCGCCTCATATTTCAAACGATATTTGTGCAAGATTTTGTTAAGAAATTATGTTAGTTCGAAAATACTCTCATATGCATGCAACACTAACTCGATTAAAAATACTTTAGGAAAATTAATCGATGCTTTGAAATGGAATTCGTGTAAACAATAATCGCAGACTATGCCTTATTAGTTTGAATTAACAACTAGGGTATTTGTTATCTCTGTTTACCATTTTAACACATCATGATCGTTGTCTCTAGAGATAAAGATAAACCTTAACGGAATTGAGTTGAACAGGGTACTTGTTTATCTGAAATATACCAACATGTCACATTGTTTAAATTCTTCTTAAAAATTAAGTATACGAGCTATTTCATGATGTTTTGCTTAAGTCATAATATAGCTGTGGAATAACATAAGAATATATATATACATATTTTTTTTTTTTTGTAATTGATAGGGTCTATATTCTTCATAAAAACCTCGTTCACAACTATCAAGTAGTTAACATACAATCGATATCAAACAGTACCATTATAATACTTATAATTTTCCCTGTGTTGTATATAATATTAAAACATAATTCTCATACAAAGACTTTGTCTTAGAATTTACAATTAAATCGTTAAACTTTAAAACGTAAACAACCATTTATTTAACCTTATTGAGTGTTACCCCAATTCAACGTACCTTCTATATGTAGATAAGACGAAAATTGCTAATAATATATACTTTTAGATTTTCAATCAATCATTGAAGGATTTTTATTGTAAGTTACAGGCAGAATTCTCCATTAACACTTTTCTGAAGTTACACCATATCCCAATAGCCTGAGGATTGATAAATGTTCTTTATGTTTGCTTCACATCACAGACACGTAAGAAAAATGTATTTGTACCTCAAGTTATTCTGTACAATGAAGATTGAAACACTGTAACCCGCTTGTATGACACTTTATTCTCACAGACATTATTGACATTCAATCGTTGTTTATTAGGCGAACCTATTTTCACAACAATGTTGTACAAGGTATGACCGTAAATGTTTCCGAATAAAGCGTGTTTCTGCATCCTCAGAATAGCCATCGTGCGTCAAATCTAAACAAACTGAAATCAATGACGCATACAATGCTATTGGGACGATTCCATGGCGCGATTAATCTTAACAATTATGAAAACTTCCAAGTCAAGACGATTTAATTCAGTCTATCGTGTATCTGGTTTATCCTGTACATGATACTGTCAACACGGTGGTCCATGTCATATGAAAGTATTTAATACGGTTACAGCATAACCGTATAATAATTATGACAATTGCAAATACAAGAAAGTATGGTAAACATAAAAATGACAAACATCAAAAGCAAGTATCCGTCGTCGTCTTCACTTATGCAATATACAAAAAGCTTCTGTAATAAATATAATCCAATGCGCTTTTCAGCAAAATAAGATAATGAAACATTTACGCTTTACAAGTTACATAAATGTCATCTGAAATAGCTCTTTTGTAAAATGGTAAGCACGACTTGCTGCTATTGCATATTTTGTCAATCTATTATATACTCTTGGAATGAGGACAATAATGTATATCGATCAATTTTGGAGTGTAACATTAAACTTGTATGGAATTTCAACGTTCAAATTATTACATGAATTCCTTTCAACGTTTAGTTGTCCGTGTCTAGTTTTCAGATGTTTATTTTATGTTACATAAACATTTACGCTGGCGGTAAACGCCTAGGAAAGATCAACGCAAAGCATTGCAGTTTTTAAACGGATGAATGGCGAACCGAAACTCAAACGAAGCCCATGATTAATCACAAAACATACACGTGTAAATAAACACTAGCCTTTATGATTTGAGGTTCCAACTAAAAGCTTTAACAGAGAATAGAAATTCGAGTACATAATAATATAAATGCGCGATATTTGTATGTTCTCAAACGCAACATAATAACATATTTCAGTTAGGTGCCTTCGTTCAATAACTGATTTAATGCGATTATTTTATATTGCGAATATACAGATTATTTACTTATGTTGCGATTTGAACTAAGATTAGATTCCTATTTGCAACTACAAATCGCAGGGAAGCATATAAAACACAGTTCATTGTATAAACGATCGCTATAATAGCAATGCTAATTTCGCATCACAAGAGCAATTTTATCTAGAGCAATTAGAATACATTTCTTGTTATTCCAGTAATCATTTAGACAATTTATCGGCATCGATGTTAAATTTGATAAAA
>VMBQ01008307.1:22388-39286 GCA_007657795.1 Dreissena rostriformis
CCCCCCCCCCCCCCGTCACCAATATTTTTTACGAACCTACTATGTAAGTAAATCGCTAATCCTTACTATTCTACCGAAACGAAGTCAGAAGTTTTCGATACAGCTTTATGCATTAGCGTTTTACAGGAAATGTCACGTGTCAGTTAAGTACACGGTACTATAAAACTCCCCTTTGTGTCATAACAACATATTTATCTTGATTTCGAAACAGCCGAAATATGTATGCGTGGATTGCGTTGGATATTAATGTTTTTCATGCATTCGGTCATTCAAACTTAATTTTGTTTAAACATTGGACATTATTATAAGTTAGGAACGAAAATTAATATTTGACGAATAATAATTAGCACTATCGCATGATAGTGTATTGCAATCTCGACATCCCAGTGATGAAGTTCCTTGTAAGCACTATCGCATGATAGTGTATTGCAAGAATATTCTACGTAGCACGTAGTGGACTATTTTACCATTCATAATATAAACATACTCTGCGACATGTATAGTGAACAAATGTAGTGTTTTACTTTTACTATATACGATCCGTTCAAAACTAGTCCATTTAACACGATATTCATATTATGTGTCAATTTGAAAACGAATATAGTTCAAGAACTGAAACCGCGCCGCAAACTCCTTTTTGCGCGTATGCTTACAGGTTCGTTGGTTAATGATTGCTAAGACACTTCGAATAGGAATTCGTGGTCTAGTAACCTTAGTCGTTCGCAAGCGAACAACTAAAAACCGTGTTATTTGATCATATTAGCACCTCGTGTCCCATTGCGTTGCTCGTTATTTTAGTATTATAATACAATATGTCGTTTGGCTTTACTACTTAATAATGTTTTATTTGCGAGGTCTCTCCGGGAAAAAACGCCCATTAAGTTAATTTCCAAACCGAACCGAATCACCCTTTGTATTCCGTTCATTTTAATCCAGAACGACACTTTCTTCTGTCTTTGCATGTGTGGTACACATAGAGTGCTTTGGAACAGCAAATGTCATTACAGCCATAAGTGTCGAACTCATTTAGTCATTTAGAACGACACCTCAGCGAAAGGCTTTAGCTCGCCTTTACATTCAACGTCTCATTCTTTTTTATCTTTTACTTTAATGCTTAACGAGGCGCATCATTTTAAATTGACCAAATCAGAAACTTGTTTTGTTAACTAACATTAAAGAAAGAATGCAAACGCGATTAAAAAGTCACAAGTTCTCAAATGTTTCCAGAATGTTCAATTTTAATTTAGTCATTTCTGTAAAAAGGTTCCGAGCAATATGACCGACTTGCAAATTCTTTTAGGTGACAAAGTAAAATCGTCTGCGTCAAAAACAATAAGCAAGACTAAAAGTTGCCACATTCTGTCGATCAGACAATTTTCTCAGTGACCCCATCTGCTAGTCTTATTGACATGATATGAAATCAAATGTTTATCGTGTTTGGAATACGTTAAACTTCATCCGACCGAGCTTTCTCTCGGGTACTCTTAATTATTGAGATTGCTTTTTATCATTTTTATGCTACACTATCTGACATTCAACTACAATTATCTTTTTTTTTCTCAACTGTTACTTGTTCAGTGAAAACCTTAAGCTCATAAACTTCTGGTAAGAGTCAAACGATTACCGCTGTTAACCTTTTGTTCTTCTTATAAACATAAAAAACATGTACATTGATAGACCTAGCGTATAAAAGACGTTTATTGCATGTTATTTAATTTCCGGTCGTATATCTGTTGTAACGAATTACCACTACAACGCCACTAGACTTGCAGATTAGTAACTGATCGATTAATAGGTCAATATCACCTGTGTATTAATTAAACATATCAACAACATATGAACAATGAGGTAGCAAACTGTCCTCTTGTTATACGTAATGTACATTAAATTCGGTAAACTGTTAAGAACTTCTAAAATATTATGCAATTAAGTTATAACACGGTAGAACGTAGACCATTCTAATACATGTAATTAATTTTCTTATTTTTGAATGCTTCATTCATCGAATCAGGATATAAGAAACTTGTTTAGATACTAGCAATCTGTATGAAATAATGCCGGATAAGATATTCATGTTGTAAACTATTATATAATACGGCAATGCGGCTGACATGAATAATGGTGTGCTGATTCAACCACTGTATATCATATGTATGTCTCATTATTTTGACGTCGTTCTTCTTAACAAATCTTCGCAAGGAAACTTTTATTGACATGGTGGGCTCTTAAATTTTATGAAAGATTGAATCTCAATTTAATCCATGACATGCAATTCTGTTATGGCAGTACTGTCATTTAGAAGCATTCTTCTTATTAAGATGAACGAAATCTATTCCTTATATGTATAGAGAGGGTATACAGAATACACGAAAAGGTTATTCCAAAACTGCCAGTTCCTTCTTCACTGTGTTATAGTTTGGTTTTTGATATTCAGAATTAAAAAACTATATATTTATAGTTCGTTGTGACACAGAAGCCAGCATATGTTCTATCGTTCGTCTGTCCGTCCAACAGACTTGTATCGTGTGCGAAGTATGACATAATACAATTACAAGGGTTCGAATCGACATTCCGGTCAGTGCAAATCTTCATTATGCTTATGTTATACAATTTCAAATGTGTCGAATACAACATTCATGTTTTGTAAGATGTAGTCCTGCACTTAAACAGTAAGATTAGATACAGAAATTGACAGTATGATATGAAATGAAATTACCATCAACTATGATTACACAACTCTTGTACAGAATACATTTTATCCGCTTGCGGTTATAGGAATCTTCGTATTCTCTTGTAAGGCTGTACAATGGGGCCAGTGCCACGAGAACATTCGATGCATACGATTGTTCATTTGCTTTTTGGATTGTTGCGCCGTTTTAAACATTATTTCAGTCATACCACGGCGGTCAGTTAACAAACGAACATTTCCTAGGATAGCTGGTTTACACGTGGTACACTAATGCTAGAAACTGACAACTGCCTAACTTGAATAAGAGGTGGAGATAACTGACCGTAGAATCAATTGAACACTCGCCAGCTGTCAATCAAACTCACGGAACAATCAATCAGATTTATTGTATGCGGCTACATGGTCCGACAAACAAAGAGTGTCGGAGTAATTGAATAAGCGTTTTATGTAAACAAAACTAGTGGGCGGAGCGATCGCTTATTTGGCGACTGGTCGATTTCGTGACACATGTAATGTGACCGGGCCGGGAATCCTACCCGCAATAATCTGAAAAGTGTTTCCGCGCTTTACCGACTGAGCTTACACATGAATGTACGTGTGTTATTGGTTAAATGTGCATAATTATAGTGACACGGCTTATGACTGAGCCCGTTCTTGAGAGCGATGGTAAATAAATGCATATTTCTCAATATAAATGTACTGTTATGTTTTACAATGGATACTGACTTAATATGGACAGATACACGGTCTTCACGTGTCCTTGGTTATCCAAACAAATCAAGAATTGATGTGGTAAGCTGAATAACAATATGGACACGACATTTTTGATATTGAGTTTCTTAATTACCTGTAAAGGTAGACGTATTTAAATTAATATTCTACCTTATAAAATAATCGGCTGTAATAATATTATGGTGCATTAAATAATTTAAATGAAGAAGACGATTAGAAATTCAATAACATTCATCCCATCCTCTGTAGTGTGGTCACTCTATACCAAGGCAATATCTGAAGCGTATGACAAAAGATCGAGAAGCATTCGAGCGTATATACAGAGGTGTGAGGCGGAAATAGATGGCGTTTTCCAAGACAAGATTTGCTATGACATGGTCAGTTGAAATCCAGCATATTTTCAAAAGAACCGATTTGTGTCGTTATTGCGTTATCGCTCAAGATCAATCAAATGGCCATTTGTTGGAATATTTAAGGTGCATATGGTAGGCCGATTATAACGTATACTACCTAAGTTAAGCTTTTCGTGTAATATAAAGTTATTTAACAATTGCTTAATACACAAGTCTCGTTTTTTTAAACCCTAAGTAAAACACCTATATTGGAGGGGAGGGGGGGGGAAAGGGAAAGCCTTAAGCAGAAACATCTCGTTATAAATGAATTTACATGGAAAACAGTTGTGCGTATGCGCACTTTTGTTAAACGTAAAATAGTTTTTCGAAGTAATTTTTGGTATTTGCCATTTTTTATTGGCACATAGGATGGAACCTTGTATTGACTAATACAAAATGTGTCATTTATATTTGTACTTAAAAGCAAACTATTAATATGTATGTGTGAAAAAAGCGTCTCTCTTGTAATTAATGTTTTGCAAACATATATATTATGGCAATGGCAAATTTTTTGGTCTACGTACCATTAAGTAATAACTTATTTTCCTGGAAACTGCAATGGAAATTTTAGACGTTAATAGTAATATGTGAAACGGTACGGAAAATACGGATGCGTTGTCGCGAGATTAATATGCGAGTTGCCAAGTTTATTTATTAACCTCGAATTGTGTTTTGCATTTTGACATTTTAATATGTACACATGATTTGGATGTCCCTACATTACTAGATTGTTTCAATACCTAAACTACATTAACAACAACACCATGCACCAAACATCCCAGGTGCGCATGTCTACTTGCATTTTAAAAGGTTTGTAAAGTTTCATTACTCAATCAGCAATACTTTAGTTAACTGAAGATAACGCAAATGAAAATAATATTCAATAAATAAAACTACACCGGTAATTTGGGAACGCAATCGCTGTTAACAACTAGAAGTGCCTTACAAATTGCCAAACCGGATGAATACATTTAACGCCATTTAGTGTTTACACGATTTATTGCGTGTTTTGAATTCTTACAGTACTTACAGTACAGTACCGTAGTTGTGTAAATAAGTGAATAAATCTGATGTGAATGTGTTGTAATATATATAACATGATCCATAATTTTAAAAGCAGTATTACTGGACAGTATGGTTCGTTTGAAAAAATTGTATGATAATTCCATTTCAAATTGTTATGCATTATAATTATAATTATTCTTTCCATGTATATAAGCTTTATTTAATGTTGCTTCACATTATTTTTGTAAAAAAGTATTAATAAAATAATGATAGCAACTGATATTAGTTTAATTATGTGCTTGACTTATGTATTTGTTTGTTGAAGACAACCATAGCAAAACGGATCCATACACATGCTGTACAAATTCTTCATTGCAATACTTGTCAAACAAGTTGAATGTGTGTAATACTATTTGCAATACGATGCATACAATCTATTAACGATCGTTAGAAGACGAGGGACATCTAAAACGTTGCTTGTAAATCATTAATCATACTATGTTTTTAGTATTGTATTATTGTACGATTGGAAACATATTCGTTCAAGAAATATTATATATAAATCTGCATTACACATAGAAATTGCACTGTTCGGATTTGAATGTTTATAAATAATAAATAGTGCCTGTGGTGTATCATTTGTCATAAAAATGTCTGCATATCATGTGTTTTCCTGGAAATGAACGTAAATAACAGCCGTTGTCATTTAACATTATATTCCACCGTCTTTTTATGCTAAACGATTTGGTTGTCGCCATTATTTAGAATTTTGATTTACAAAACATCTAAACAAATTCTACATTTATTGCCGTCATGATGAGCGGAGAAACCAAATTTTGTCATTACAAGACAAGAACCGATCATACTCTGAGACACTTGAGGTTTGAAATGAAAAACTTTATTGGAATGGGAAGTCATTGGGCGTGTCTGTCGTTTTGTTGTATTATTTTACAAGTGCATATGGGAATTCTCATTGGATGTGATCGGCAGACGTAATCACAACGACGCCATTTACTGTCAAATTAATTCCTGACACGGCATCGTGATACAAGCAAAGTAATTACTCTAGTAAGAGTAATCGTCTATGTTCATGCCATAATCTAGTTTTGAACAATGCTTAACACACTGTTTGAAATTAAGCTCGGGTAATACGTATCTTACAAACGTAAATAATAGACATATTCCGGTTTCGTTATTTGCAGTAAGTGTGCAATTAATGTAAGACATATTGATGAAACGGAAAAATGCTTCTTTCAAATTGCTTCAATTTACATAAATGATATGACTTTTTTTCCAGAGTATTTTAGATACATAACAGTGAGCGTTCATCGATGATGAACACATATAATCACATTTCCATGCATTTAAAGTACTGAAAGGAATCTGAGCATACCAATCTTTGAAGTATGATGTATTGCAGAACACGTGCAATCTTTAAATCTTATGATGCCTTCATGTTTCGATTTGTTACATGCAATTCGGTAATACTGATATTGACAAGAGCATTTGAATAATATTACAACCCAATGAGAACGATTTTATTGAACCATAATATATAACATAATAGTTCAACAATTTTATAAATATTTTGTAATTAAATAATATTTGAATTAAGTGACATCGATAGCTTTCAATTGCGATATATCATACAAATATATATTAACAGGAATCAATGTTACCAACTAATAGCCAGACGTCAGACATTTCCCAAAATGCTTAATTGTTCTGTAAACAGCGACCTGTGATATATTTATGGCGAAAACATTGACACGAAGTATTCAATCTCAACGGAATTTCAATATTATTGTATCGAAGCTCTACTTTTATTGTGCATATCTACAATATTATGTTTATCAAATGATTCGTACAACTTGTATATGATTCTTCCGGTTTACAGCTTTACTCATTCGTTTATGATTATTATTGTATTGTATGAATTGTCTTGTAATGGAAATTTGTCATCAGTCAGAAAGAAAATACTACCGGACAGTAATATATCGTACGACAAAGTTTCTGAAGTTTGATAATTAATATGTTATGTGTGTGCGCTTTAAACCAATATAAAGCAGTGGTCATATCGTTCAGTTCATCATCAAAATCACAAACCATTGAAACAAATGCATTTTTGACTTTTATTTACATAATGTAAATATAACGATAAGATATCCTTATAAAAATACTGTAGTTTTTCATCCACTTAAGTTCATGTTAACGTCTCGCGTTTTTTCTGCAGTTTTTTTCCCCATTATTATTTTGTGTTTTGACCCAGGAGCCATCCATTTGTTAAAAAGTCTATCCACCAATTGACTCGTATCGCGTGCGAATTACAGACCTTATATTTTTTTTCGAAATCTTTCGATTAAACAATGCATTTAGAGTAAGTTTGCTTTTGGATATGTTTATTTTTGAAAATTGTAAACGTGCAAAAAAAAAACATCCATATTTTGCAAGATATAGCCCAGTACGTAGCAAATTGGTTTGAAAACCGTCATTTACATAAGGTTGTAAGACGAAATTCCCATAAATAATGATTACAAAACTCTTACACGGAATACATTATAGTATCTGGTGTTAAGTTTCGACGAAAAGTTCCGATTAGCATCTTTGTGTTCCTTATTAACGCTGCACGATGTGATCAGTCCCCAGAAAATGCAAGGGGAAAGGATGTTCACAACATAGACTTAACAAGATAAAATATGCTCTTTTTTACTTTTTTTGTGGTACACTACATTCCATCTTTATTTCATGCAAAGATATCTATTCATACGTCACACGAACACTAAATTGGTACATGAACATGTGTTGAATATATTGTACCACTAAAAATAAAAAAGAACATTTTGTATCTTATTAAATTTATGTTACCAGACCACATCTACCGTTGAAATGTTGGCTATTGCTATTGGAAACACTGATTTTGTATGGGTTATCTTTATTTTATGAAATATTTTACGAATTATTCGTAGATTAAGAATGTTAATGGGGCTTTAATGACCAGTTACTGCGTGATATTGAGTTTATATATTACTATTTGGTACTCCAGGATATGACGTGCCCACTGCGCACTCCTTTCCAAAAAAAAAGATTAATGTATGTTAAGTGTTATCGTACAATATCAATCTATGTGGTACATGGCAATTTGTTGGCATGTTTTAATGGCATCAAACTAGTAATGCGGTTATATAAATATTCAAGCGAGAACAGTAGAAATAGCTATTGTTGTAAAACGTATATATCCTGCGATATACAATTTGCAAACGAAATGGTGTAGTTGTACAACTATGTCATTTTAGGTTCCAATAAGTAAAGAAATATTTTCTTGAAATCTGCTACGTTATCAGTAACTCATAATGATCCGGAAACATAATTGTTTTATTGAAGATACACAAACATTGCTATTATTTGTATGCTCTACAATAAACCATACAACGACATTATTAATGTCTTATACAGCCGCCAGTCTGTGTGTTTTTTTTCCATCTTATAACGAAGATAAATGTCTGCAGCATTATTATAGAATTGACTGCTGTTTTTTTTATATCACTTATACGTGCTATTACATAAATGATCATTCTCAATGTTGTCGTCTGCAATGTTGATGTTACACCAACATACGATTGCATTTTATATCAATCGAAATAAAAAGTGCCATAAGTAAGGTGATGTCGAAGAGTTCTTAAACAAAATAACCAGGTACGCTAATTGTGCTACTAAGTAGACCTATATTAAACCGCTAAATATTTGCAGAGTTTAATTTTACTTATTATTTTTTTACACATAGTTCTTTGGACAAAAAAAGTATAATGATAAATATAATATATCAGATTTCCCTTTCCTACGCCATATTGGACTCGTCGGATATCAAATAATATTAAATATCACCTACCGTATAGTATCTATATGCAAAATAAAATCCCCAAATGTAGATCTATGCAACAGTTATCGTAAACCAATTGCAGACAGTTTGAATTCCCTACATTTATACAATGAACATAATTCGATTGGAGTTACATTTTTCCGCTACATTAATTATCGCACGAAATCTTTTTCAAGAGTGATCTCAGAAAGCAGCGGAGACACAAAGTTTTATTAATATGCAATACAACGGGATAAGAGAGTAATATCCAAAGGGTTTCCTCCATTCACATCTGCTAAAGATACAGAAGCTTTTGAAACTGTTATTGAATAAATGAAATTATTCGGTATACCAATGTGTACGCTGAAAAATGATTACGTTAAACCTGTTTGTATATCCCCGGATCTAAACAAAAGAACGACGTATGTTGAAAAAACCTGTTTCAAGTGTTCATATCAATTAATTGCGCTACTTACTGTTCTGTTCATTGCGTTAACCGTGTCTTAAATACCTTTTATAAAAAAAAAACGTAAGGAAAAGTATATATGAAGCAAATTAATCATAAGGATAAACCTAGTGTATTCAATGTGAACAAGCTCAATATATTTAAAAGACCAACATCTGATGTCATTTACCGAATATCAAAGTTGTTTGATGAAGGATTTCAGCGAAGTTGTTTAAAGTTATTATTCTATATAATTCAAAATATCACCCCTCAATCCCGGGCATGACTTTGTTTATTTTCAGGACATAAAATGAGCAAACCACGTCTCAGGGTCACATGATTTTTTTACTTATATACTGAATAACTTGCTAAATATTATCATCAAAAACAGCGAAGCCCAGAGCGTTAATAGTTGGCATGTACATAAGATAGAGGTACTGCACAAAGCGTGTTCAATGATCCCACTAGAATCAGAGCTAGTCACGCTCTAGGGATCATGCGATTTAAGTAGATTTATATCGTTAATAACTTAAACACATTCTTCTCCTCTTAAACCGCAATGGTCGTAGGTTTTTAATTTGGTATACACTATCATTTTGTCGTTCGTTACAGAGTTTGTTAAAAAAAGTCCATTGGGAAACACTTGCTACCTGATTTATAAAAACTAACATAGTAAATATCTTACATTTGCTTCTCTGAAATCACAAGTCCTAGAGCCTCGATATTTTCTATATACATCAGATAGTGGCGTACACAGTTTGTTCAAATCATTCCACTTTGGTAACATTAATCATAAACAGGTGTATTGTAAATAATCTTGAAAAGATTTCTCTGAAATCACAATATTAAGAGAATAGATATGTGATGTTTAACATCGTGTAGTGGTTTTCTATTTAGTAATATGAAAAAATCCCCCTGGGGTCAACACATGCCAAACTTCAGGGGTCACATGTCACATGATTAATTATGACTTTTATAGGGAAATCGCATCATTGAAATAGCAATGCCAAGTAACATGCACTACATTTTAAGGCCACACACAATATCAGGCATGGGAAAATATACATTTCTTATTTAAACAAAACAACAATGAACTTTCGTAAAATTAATACTAACGGACTAGTTGCATTTTAAATTCATGGTTAACATTCTGTGTCCTAGCTTCCTATAATCTAAAATGCCAATGGCATGCATGATGTTTGCATTAAGTACGTGTGATATTGCTAATAATTTGAGGTCTGCAGGATATAAACTTTCTTCTGCAATACGTCTATTCATTTATGTTATTTATTTATTTTATAAAACATAGATATCAAAAACAAAATATAGAAAAACAAATCGTACAGTATTACTTGTATTACTTTGGTTTTACTTTTGTGTAACGATATTATAATCGATTAGAAAATAAAACCACCTTGTATTGAGAAGATTTATCTCACTAAAACGAATATTAATAACTTAAATAGTCACTACTATTATGCTCTAATATATTGCAGTAGGAACTTCTTATACATACCGCAATTGCCATTTCGATAACAGTGCTCAATAAAGTGTACATCAGCAGTCATTGATCGATAATGACATCAATTTAAAACTAGAATTTATTAGGAATTTAATTGGCTTATTAAGAAAAGCCACACATGCTGTACAGATAGGCAGCTGAGCCATGTCATAAATCCCTAACGTTTGATTTGCGAATGATGAAAAGAGAAGACAGACATGCTTTTAATGATGCCTTCGCCTTTAACGAGTTTGTGTAAATTATAATGCTTTGCTATTGAACAAGTTTATTGTTTTTTTTATCAAAAACAGTTTCAGAGATATACGTAATAATATATTCGAATCAACATGTCCTCAAATGGTCAAACATTTTGTTTTTGCAAAAAATAGCATTGATCTTGACAGACACTCCATGAAAATGCTGGGTAACAAATCAATCATATAAATCAAGGAATATGAACTTGTATTATAAGAACTCATAAGTTAAATTATTTGAAATATGACCATTTGGCGTCTGGTCAGTCGTATTGCCAAATGTAATGTGTACAAACAATAAACAGGGTCGACAAGAGATCTCGATTTTTTTTAGATCTAAATCAAATTTATGATTTAAATCTTGCTCAAGTGTACTGTTAATTAATGCAATCATATTGCCGGTAAATGTGTAAGAGATTGTTTAGTCAATGTTCAAAATAACTTCAAATAACCATTTACTACTGCGCTTTTAAGAGAAATAAATGACATGGAAACCACATGTTTAAGCCTGTTTCCTGGTACTCAATAATGATGTATTTGTTGAAACATCTTGAGACTACGGTTACTTAATAAGACGATATTATTCAGCTGTTCAGGAACACTTTAGTGTTGGCATAAATGTCGGATGTATTTCTGTTCTGATGAATCGAGGCGTCTAAGTACTGATGGATCAAGGCGTTTATGTAACTTTATAAAGAATGTTTCATCTCGTGTAGTACAAACTGTTTTAGGGAAGATTATTGTTGTAGTCGCCTTTGCATCGAGAGGCAGTGATCAGAGTTGTGATCACTGTATGTATATAGTGGGTGTTCTGTAATGAAAGTAGTGGATAAAAACAAGAATCTATCTCCTGATAGAGTTATGGAGTTTAATTTCTTACCATTATATTTGTTATATTTTAAATCAAATGCATTTAAAGATCGTCCCAAATACGAAAGAAATCTAAAACTAATATTAAAATGTTATGTACCTAATATTCAGAATATAATGTTATGTTATTGTCACTCATTATCACTGATAATTTTACTGGAGTATGTATACATCTAGGCTTTCTATGTCATGGAATGGAGTCACAAACAACACCAATAGTTTGTAATAAAATGTAATAAAAGAGCAATGATAAACGTGTATTACTAAAGGTGTATCCGACCAAGGGCAAATATAAAACAATTGCATACGTTTTCTCTGAAGAATGAAATGATAAGATCTACATTCGCCATGAACTGTTCATTTCCGGATAAAATTTTAATGCAGAACACGATATAGTTGTAAACTGTTTAAAGCTTTTAGTGTTTTGCTAGGCAACATAACAAAGATGCGAATGCCAAATGATTAAATACATTACACAACATGATGTAATTAAATGTTCATAGCAAAATTAGGCTTGAGTAAAACAAAACAAATACACTTTGTATTCATATGCTTAATAACGGCTAGATCCGACGTAATATTCAATGAAATGAAATCAGTGATTCCAAATTCTATAGGCCTACGCAGTCCATAGAGGCAGTTCAATTACACAATAGCTTGGCGATGTTTCTAATGAACTTTACTGCAGAGTATTTTGTTCAACTATAACTTATTTACAAATCATATTTATATTGGTCGTGCTTTTCATTGAAGGAATGTAAAATGTACACAAAAACATATGCTGTTTCCTCCACACACATAATATCGAATACAGACTATTAAGTGTAGAGTGCCGAAATATTATATTAAAACTGCCCGGAAATGTTATGCGGGCCTCTGTATTATGCTCGATAATATAACTCTAAGAAATTATTTCGGCAATATTTGTTTTAATTAAATGGCAAACATTTATGCTCTTTTACTTGATTGCATATGTTTAACACGCTAAAATGAAATAAATCTTTTAGTTGAAAAGACCCACAACATATACATGTATAACCAATTACATGTAAGAACTTTTTAATGTTATTTATGGGAGGTGCGAGGTTTGGAATTTCTTGAAAAGGGATAAACCCATGCCATGAGTTGCATTGGCCATTCTGAGGCGAGGATCTAGTTCATTCCATACTCATTTAGTTATTATAAGTGATGCGTTGTATGAATATATTAACATTGTAGTGAATGCTTTTCAGATTTGTTAAAAGTCCTCGTTATAAATTATAATTTAAAATTTATCGACTCAAAGTGTGCAATCATGAATTGGTTAAGACCATGTTTATCAAGCGGAACTCTTTCTTTGTTTGGGCAATGAGATCACGCGCAAGTATTATTGCAAGTAGTGATGATATACTTTTCAATGCATTTGCCGCTTAAAAAATAACTTTGGAGGGTATTGTAAGCATACTTTTTAATCGTAAATAAAGTACAATGCTACTAAATATTGAAAAAAAAATAAAATGTTACGTTGATCCTTTATATTTTTATTTTGTAGAACAGTTAATGACTAATTGCAAAAAGAACATTATCAATTTAAATAACATATACAACAGCGGCATTTGAACAATGCTCATTCAAAACCTTTTAGACTTTATATTGCATATGTAGACTATATTTATGTACCAATACTTTAAGAACATGACCGTTAAAAAATAAAATGTCCCATCAGGTTATGTTAAACTGTTCTAACAATAGGTGACGTTCAAGGATCAAAACCATGTGGATTAACTGACAAGTATAATACTATAGAGAACATCAGATGGAAAATTTCATCTTAAATAAGCATTAAATCTCCAAGTTGACTCCAGGGACTAGATAGTGATAAAATATTGCTATTTGATTTCACAGACGCATTTTGACAAATACGTGACGTAATACCACTTGCTCCAAGGAGACTCGATTTCATAGAATGACGTCCCTCTTTCTCCTAATTTTTCATATACACAATTATGACAGCTACGAACACGACTTGATCAGTTATTTCCAGGAGTATACGGGTTCCTGTGGTACAAACATCTGGATATAAACATTATTGACTGATAAAACAATAAAAACATTTTGAGCACTTTTAGCCATTGAATATTTATTTATTTTATTGTTATGATGTATTAAAAATAGAGTTTAAGGAACTATGAAATGATTAAAAAAGCAAATTTTTGTTTTATTGACATTAATTAACGACATTTGGACCCGCGCAAGCGCTCATGTATCTACGCATTGTCTCCATTACTGAGAAAATAGTTAATGGTATTACTCCGAATGCAAACAAATACCCTGTATATATCATCCCATAACCTGTCAAACTTTTAAAGTCAAATTTCTATACCTGCTTAAGTATCAAAATCACTACAACTGTTCCCGTTGTCTTTGACCTAGAAGTTTAAGAGATAATACGACGTTTCATGTGTTGTATATATTAACGACATTCCTTTCTATGATAGGTAAGTTTCGCCATTAGGAAATGTGTGGTTTGACAATGAAGGCGACCTTCGTATAGCTATATATACTGAAATTACTGATATATATTTTCTCGAGTGAACACTATATGTAGACGATAAGAATCATCTAAATTAATAATAACTCGCAATTGAGATTCATTCTGGCATGTGTATGTTACAATAAGAGGTGTTATTATTTCAACTTATGAATGAAGCGGTTCTTCAGAGAATGCAAAAAGTACTTTGCAGTTTTCAGTTGAAATATATATATCATATTTCATATTATATATTATATCCAGGAGGCATGGAAGACACAATGTCGGAAACGGATAAGCACATATTGGGATTGAAATTAACACGTAGACAGTCTTGTTTTTTTCGAAATCCTTCCTGTATAGTAAACTTCATTCAGATTAAATACATTACAGCAACTCATTTTGGTTTATACTTAACCTGTATTTAAATCAAATATAAATGTTGAGTATTACCTGTATCACAAGAAGATCAGGTGTAACGCAGCCAGTCTAACTGTACAGAATACATTTCACGCATATCATAGACATGTTGGTATATGTCATTTAAAATTGGTAATAATTTACAAAACGCGTATATGCTACTACAAATTGTAGTCAAGGCGTGGCTGAACGCGATAAGTTGTGATATATTAATTATTCTGGGACAGGACAATAAATTAAGTGAACGAGTAGTTTAGCATAAGTAAAACCTTACTAATGACAGACAATGTTTCCTGTAAAGCGTCTCTTTAGATTTGATTAAATACGTATGACTCTCTAGTTTTTATAAATTTACAGTGCATAACCCGTGTTTATCAAATTAGGATTTCGCGATAAATGGCGGATTGGAAAGTAAACAAATGCAGGTAACCACTTTTCCAAAACATAAAACATACATTCGTAAAGATGATGACAAGCTGGTTATTTATATTATTGCAATGAATTAATTGCTCGAGTGAATATATATCGTTGTTTAAAAAAGACCATCTTGCTTCTTTTTAATATCATTTGCAATGTGAACATACAAATTAAGATTCACAAATATGTATACAACAACAGATGCGCCGCATGAATTGATATACTTTCAAAGTGTGTTTTAATTGTATTTTTGCCTTTAAAAAATACGGCTTTGAATATTATTGTATGACTTCGTTCATAAATTCGGTATTGCTTGCGATTTGTTTATACGCAATGAGAAATGTAATTGCTTTTGCGTTTTGTAATTTGGTTATATGCTGTACGTCTGATTGCACGATTGTGTATGGGAATGTTATATTGATTTAAGTTGATTAATTAATATTAAGTTAAGTTGCGGTTTGACGAACTGTGTGCCGCAGACCTGAAAAACTACACCAAATTAACGGAACGTTGTGTATTTGTGAATCAATTCTCTTTTAAATATTTACATAAACACATAACTACATTTGATTTATGCGAGATAGTGTCAAAGGATTTCTATCGATTATAGTATGGTAGGCAGAGAAGAAGTATCAACACTCTGAAAGACGTGTTTCCATTGATAATACTACCAATGTTTCATTGAGCAGGAGAATGTTCGTATGTCAATCATTTATTTATTATTTAATATTACATTCGTTTTTTGCGTTCGAAGTGATTTAAAATGATTTGTATTTAAAAATGTTTCACAAAAATTGTTATCATTTGAATTCACCATCGGCACAACCTGATTTATTATTGCATGACGCCTCAATTATTGTAAGCAGACAAGTAGTATTCACACTCTGAAAGACGTGTGTATCGTTTAAGAATACTACCAATGTTTCATGGAGCCGGTTTGTGTTATTTACATTTAATTATTAAAACAGTCTCGGTGAAAAGATGGAAGATTATACAGTATAAAAGCCTCGAATTAAATACGCGTTGTGTTACATTAAGTCTCACTCGATAATTCCGTCAATGTTATTATTATATTTGAATACATATTGTTGCATACGCATAATTTATTCGAATACATGAACCTATTGAAATTACATTTGGAGACAACAAACTGTCGAAAAATAACACTTCGGTGGTTGAGTGTTCACCTTTTATTTGGATTATTGTCATTTATGAACGATGCATCCGTGTTCCTAAGTGTCAAACTGAATCCAAATTGATTACAAAATAGTGTTCTGACATAGCTGGGAATACCGTATTCATACAAGAAATCTGCGAAAAGGTTATTTTGGGAAAAAGTCGGAAATGTTAGTGGAATCACAGGCGCTCGATGGCAATGACTCAATCATTCGACTATCCGTTGTGACCTTTTATTTCAAATGCAGCTGCAGCCGTGATTTTTATAAACCATATATAATGCATACACATACTAAATCAATAAAAATCTTCCGACAAAACGTCTTCTTAAAACAAAGATAGTTCGACTATGTATTTATATATTGACAAGGTAAGCCACTCGCCATTTTAAAAAGGAACGGAAATGCCTCATTACTAATAATTACATCGCTGACAGCGAATAAAAATAACGGCTGCAGCTGCATTTTTCAAAAAAAGTCACAACGGATAGTCGAATGATTGAGTCATTGCCATCGAGCGCCTGTGAGTGGGATTGGCAGCATTTTATAACTGTTATCATCACTAAATTGCTTATGCCACGTTTTAGATTCAATATCAATTCAAATGTTTAAAGGGACTGTAAACCACGAATG
>VMBQ01008308.1:0-38135 GCA_007657795.1 Dreissena rostriformis
TGAACTTGTCTCCTTTGGACAAAGCACCGGAATGTAGATCAAGTCCGTATGCACAACACTGTTTTAAATGTGGCTCTCAACAAACATTAGTTATCCCGTTTTTATGAACCAATACAAATGTTCAAGTACTTTCAATCGATACGATGGATGAAAGCTAACGAAATTGAATAAGTTGTGTTTGAACAACCCTTTTTTATGGTAATGAACAGGCTCTTGTTTGATGCCCTGAGATTAACCAATATACCGCAACATAGTAAAAAGTCAACGTAATGTTATTATTACAGAACTCTAGTAAACACTTACTTTAATTATATGTTTGTTTGGTTTATGATTGCGTGTTTATTTCCCTACTTTTGTAATTTCGCCAATGTTTAATTGAAGTAAAAATCACAACGTCCCTTTTAGATTTCAATTTCCAATTAAAAGTAAAATAAATTTCTTCGTAAGAACCATCGCACTGTTAATAAATAGCAATGTAGAATACTTACCGATAATTACGACCATTTCAAATTGTTTGCTCTCCAATGCATTAAAAATATTTTCCTTAAACGTTAAGGGACTACTGCAAGTACTTTAATCTGCAAGGAAAAAGCACCGAGTTTAAGGAAAAAGTTAATAGATAAATTGTTTTGTGAATAATACGTTAGAATTATTTGTAAAAACTATGACAAAAGAAGGGAAAATAGTATCAATTAAGTGAAATTTTTCCCAGATGTGCTTTTTGAACACGGGCTCTGATGTAACTGGTGTTTTACTATATGTAGATGCTAATACATTTACATCGTTATATACTGTTATAGCTCTAAAATTATTATTTCTGTGATAATGTAATGTTTACAATGAATGTTTAAAATAGCGCGTTAACAATTTATTTATATAAAAAAAAATTGCGTTAATGTGTTTACATAAGTATTATATGTTGGTTATATAGAAGAAATCCCCCCAAACAAAAATTATGTGTGTGTTATGAAATATTCACTTACTTAAGATGTTCCAATACAGATAAAATGCCACATTTTATAATTAATATAACGCATTAAAACCATTTAGTATGATGTAATTGTTTTTATCATTCTAAACTTCTTATCCGGAAATATTGATTATTGAGTGTGTACTCGATCATAATATAATTTGTTAAATACAGGGCGGATAATCAAACTCGTGGCGTATTTTTCGACTCCATCTTGCAAATTCTACGATATTTTTGTATTATTTATCTATGATTCGGAAGTGATTGAAGATACACACTTTTACTATTTCAGCTTCTAATTATGTAATTAACAATAAGATGAATTTGGCTTATGTAATTGGATAATAATATTGTTCATGTAAGGATGGGCAAGTGATTGCATGCGTGCTCGATGAATAAAGAGATTGGCGGCCTATTGTTAATAATAAATGATCATTAGAGGGCAATATATAAACACGGATATTATGAACATTACACTACAAAGATTTTAAATAGTATTGATATTCCATTTCAATTTTTATAACAAACATTTTGTATTAAATTTAAAGAGGGATGCGTACCTTGTTTGTTCTGTATAATAGAGTTTAGTGTGACCGTCAAAAGTACCCTACATGATGTGCAGAATATGCGCAGTGAGTGACCTTCTTTTTGATTAAAATAAAACAAAATTTAACAACTTAGCAGTTGGTATTTTGTTGGTAATATATTTGTTTTGAACATAAATGGAAACACATTACACTTTCATAACAAGTCCAGTTTGCTTTCCACCCACTTTATGCAACTCATCTTTTTTTCATAATGTTTATCTGTTGTTGTTTTTTTAAACAAATATCACAAACAACCAAAGAAACACAACTACATATTAACTTTCTTTTTTTTAACCAAAAGGAAACCACAAGGTCAAAAAAGTATATATTAGCATATCTTGTATAACATGTTTGAACAATATTGCTGCTACATTGTATCACTTTGTTTTATGATCATATACATGTATACATTGTATGTCTTATATTGAATAAAAAAATATATATATATTTGTTTTGATTTACCAACATAAATTGTATGTATCCGTTTTGAGTAATATTACCATTTATCTATAGAAGTCTTACACCAGCGAAAATACCCCACACGAGGATACAGTGTGTTCAATAAGCATTACTCTTCTGTATTATCATTCACATAAACACATAGAAGTTGTATCTACCTCAATATTTATGACTACTTTGACAGAACAGAACAGACCAGACTAGTTTATTTCGACTTAAGCATATATACAACTCATCGTCATAAACATACATATGCTATAACAGCATGCATTTCAATTAAATACAAAACATACATTTTTTTCAACGAGAGATCAATTTAAAACGGAATGAAATACAACATGTGTTAGTGAGTATGTCACATTGATGAGTTTAATACATAGTGACCACATATTGTAAAAACGTGGTTTAATAATTGCAAAACGTATAACATTATTCTTAGCTAATTGTATTTGTGAAACATATATCATGTATACAACATGTCTAAGACATTTACTCGCATTATAAAGCATTTTAAACAAAACTAAGTATGATGCTATGCACTGATTGAATTCGCGAATAACATTGTTTGTTTATCGGTCTGCTTTGTTATCGGAACAATTGTTCTATTTTTGATAGTCGAATACATCATAGACAGGCCCACTTTGAAATCCAAAACATAATTTGTTATTTCTAAAATATCCGTCTGTACTTTAACAATCCAACTGAGACTACGTTAACATAAAAAGCGTGTTAGAAAATAGAATAAAACGCGTATTAGGAAAAAACAGTGACCACTGTAGCTCACTGTGAGCATCTCGTGAGTGCAAGTGACCTAACACAATGAATGTCCATCAGGCTCTTACTTGACTGAGGATTAATATCACACACAGTGATGGTTCTTTAATCCCAAACGTATGAACATTTTAAAACGACTCGGTGTATTAATTTATGTTAATAATATTGGAAGCTGCAAATTATTGTCCAGTACTTGCATCATATTTTACAATTACACGTGCAATGTTTAATATCAATATCAAATCTATTACCATTTAAATTCTAGGGAATAAACACATGTTAAGATTTATGTTTCAAACTTTTGTCTGAAACAAAGAATCGTTTTATAACAACATTAACATAATAATACATGATACTTTAATACCGAATTATTACAGTGACAACGTCTTCTTTCAAATCAGCGTGTTGTTAGAAGATAGGAAAGCTTTTTACGATTTGTCACCCTTTCTTTTAGTATGAAGTGAATAGATTGTGTTTATCTGTATCAAAAAAGACCGTCACACTAAACGTCTGTTTTTCACGGATGATTCAAGCATCAGCTGAATTCTAACTCACAGGCTAATCAATGATGATACTTCCGCGTTGATGTATTTGTGTGTTTAAAAGTAGTCTCTACTTAACGAAAATGTTCATAGTGGAAAGTTTCGTTCCTGATTAGGCACTGGCTTATATGGGACGATACTTTACGCACATGCATTATTCTCGGTTTTCCCACAGACAGGCTCATTTTGTATGTGAACTTTGTACATGTTTTCAAATGTAGCTTTACACATCGACAAAAATATAATATTTTCGATCAATAGTAGAGTGGGAGATTTTTCTTCAACATCTATTCTTTTATTTTAATTATAATATTATAATTAAGGTGAAGGCAGACTATACGATTTGTGTAAACTTTCTGATTGAAATATGTATGTTTCAAGTTAACATAACTAGTCTTATAAGTCCAAGATAATTGGACAATATTTTTCACAGCGTATAACATGTACATATTACGATTCACCTTGCATGTGATTATATTTATGTTAGCAAAAAAAAGCAACGTGTTAGGGTAAGTGGCGGTAAACAAGTAGCTTTTGGGAATTGTATCTGGGTCGTAAATATCGTATTTATACCATATTCCTATTATATCGAAAAGACATTTTGAAATTACTGTAACTGGATATACAATGTATCATTTATAAATATAGACTGGCTACTGAAATAAATGTTAGCAAATCTTAAAAGCACATCACATATCTTGTCAATATTGATAAACTATATGAGGTTGAAACTGTAAGCACAAAACTATATATTTCTTCGCACGTATTGTCAGAGAGGAATAATTCTATCAGCATGTCATTGAAACTATGATTCCAATGGAGGATCCAAAATTATCGGTTAGATGTTTGGCGAAATCGTTGTATTAATAACAATCGCATTTATAATAAGTTATTTATTTTGTTGTAACCAAAGCCAGTAACAACATCACAGGTTTAAAGGGCTTTTATTAGAGAAAAGAAAATAAGTACGCTGCGATCTTTATATCCACTCACTATAAAAATGAAATACGTGATGGAAAATCAATGTTGCTGTCAGATGTTTAATCTACACATTTGACCCGGATAGTATTCACAATGCGGGGGACCTGTCTGTATTTACCGCTTACAACCTAACATGAGTCGGAAGTGGAGATGAAACCCAAGTATTCGTAGGGAAAGGCCCGATTGAAAACCGCTGCGTGTTCCAGATAGTTAATGAAGAGCAAATGCATACGTCGATTAATAGGGTCGTTATGTTTTAACCACTTTTCCGCTGTACCGGAAATTACAAGTGATGATTTGACTAACCAACGCGAATTGTTACTTAAAGATCCCTGAAGCCGGTGCGTCATATAGTGACGATACGTGAACCTGAACCCGTTAAGTTTAAACCACTTACACCACTTTAATGTTATACCAAGTAACACTTATGCAGTTGAAGAGGCGTTGGGAAAATGATTGTTTCCAAATAATTGTGCTGATTAAGGAAAATATTTACAAGTGCATTTCAGTTTTTTTCATAACTTCCGTTTACAAATAATGTTTTTCTTGAACCTAATGTATTGTACTACTTTGACAGGGGAATATTTCGCAGTACGTACCTTCCTTAAATTGATAAATATAAAGATTTTAGTATCAAATTTTGTATCTAATAATGATAAAATAATTTAAGAATCAAATAACATCAACATTAGTCAAAGTGTTTTTCAACATTGGTCCTTCAAATTTAAACGCTACTGCTTTAACCTGTCAGCCATTTTATGACGGCCTCGCATATAATACTGTTTTGTAGTGTATCTTAGTGTTGTATCAAAACGTAATGAAAACAACAGAACACTTCACACTATTCAGACGTCTTGCGTTTGTTACGCGCTATTGTCAGTGAAGTTCACATTGATAATTACAATTAAAAGACAATTTATTTTAAGTTTATACTTCCTGAGTGTTTTTTCGCTCTTGGTGTACATTGCCTTAATTGAATCTGTGCTAAAACATGGGACAATTGTCATTTTATCCATTTTTGAACATGTCCCACATAAATCTTTTGCGGTGGTTGTAATCTAAAAGTGTCCTCTTAGCATTCCTAATTTTGTTTTAATATATCGACAGATAAGTTGGTTATAGTTCATTCGCCCATGGCTGAATATGGTCTAGAACGAATGTAAGTCAAGCGCTAAAGTCTAATGATCAGCACTTAATCGTTACTACTTTCGCTTACCACCAGTGTTAAATAACTAGATCACAGTTGTACCAAGTTGAACTGCCTTTTGCATTCGATAACATGTAAGCGAAAAAATAAAACTAGTAAAAGGAACATATGTTTATTTATATATGTACAGGGAAAACTCTCTATTAAGACCACTTGTGGGCCTTTTGAAAAGTGGTCTTAATAGCGAGGTGGTCTTAATTCTGAGTGTTCATGCATGGTCAGATCATACAAATGGTAAATATCCAATGAACTTTAATCGTTTTGCCTGCATTAAAACAGTTATCAATCAATTCATAGTACAAAGATAGTATTTCAAGCTTTTTAAACAAGAACTGAAACATAATTTTTATCACATGATACTATCCTTTTGGTAATCTCAGATAAGACTCTTTACTTAAAGAAACAGTCAATTGTTGTTTTCTTAGCAGAGCTTTTTACAGAGATTTTCTAATACTCGCGTTGATTAAATCAATCTTTTCTTTTAAACACAACTCTTTCCGTTTTCGCTTGTCCANGCACTTCTCATCAGTGACATATTTGTTCATAATTGTTCGGGTTTTGAAAAACAGGGAGACATTTTCCAGTATGAGCGTGCGGTACCGTCAACACCAGGTACAGATAAGAGTGGAGTATTGCACCACGACATAGTATATGCATTATATTACTACTGCCCCAACATCTTATCAAAATGGGCCGCAAGACCTCGCCACTGGCCGCCATCGGAAGCCGTTCAGAAAGTCGTATCACTGGGGGCATTTCTTACGCCTGTTGGATTTAAAGGAAGTGATCATCAACATGTTGAATGGAGAGTGTGTTTCTACGCCGGGGAGATCGAACTAGTAAACAATCTTAATGAAACGCAAATTAAATTGTATGTTTTGTTAAAAATGGTAAAGAAGGATGTCTTAAAACCACGTAAGAAAGAAGTTACATCGTTCGCATTGAAAAACATCGTATTATGGATAGCGGAACATAATCCTCAGTCCGTGTTTCATGAACGAAGTCTGTTGCACTGGTTTCATCAAGGATTGGATGCGCTAAGAGTTGCGTTGGTAACCCAAGAGCTGCCATATTATATGATTCCAGATAGAAATTTGATGGTAGGCTGTGGGCTGGAGTAGGAACAGCAGAGAACATGGATATCAACGATTACAGAAATGATGGAGGAAGGTCCCAGGATGATCCTGAGACTTCCAAAGATACGAGAAGCCATTATCGCGCATTCTGAACCATTCCGATGGTACAGCAGGCGGAAAATTGAGCTGGAGTTGCTGCAGCTCATAGAGATGAACAGAGAGTTCTCCCGCAGGGATGAGAACGGGGTTCTTGACAGGTCAGATGTTATTCTTCAGGTAATACAGAGACGCACTCACGAGATCGTGACGGAGGTTTTGCAGAGGATGATTATGGAAGGGAGTCGAGTTCACAAACTAGAGGATGTTTGGACCAGAATGCGGATGTAAAACGATTAAATTGATCAATTAACCAGTTACTAGGCACATATAACAATCATTTATAAATTGTGAACACGTTTATCGTTTGGAGTACCAAAGAGTATTTTATAAAAGAACATAATAGTAATTCAATATGTTGACTCAATTATTATATTTTCAGTATTTGATGTTTTATAAACCACATTTTTTTTAAACTGTTTTACAGTTGTCTGGTTGGCAGACGGCTAAATCCTTTACCAGGACAATTTTATTTAATATTTGCAAACATTGATTATATTTAAACTTTCAATTTGTAAAATCTGTAAATTTATAGAAAGCGTTTTCTGTTTTTCTTGTTGATAATAATCTTATATGCTTTCGGCAATACTGTCTGATATTTATTATATAGTGTATTTCATTTTTTTTTCCAATTGATAATGTCAATTTTAATGTGAATATATTATTTTTTCGTAATCTCTATTGACTACACACGTGTAATTGCAAGTACAAATATTCTTCACAACGGATATATCGTTCTCAATAAAATTAGTATTTATATTTTAGCTGGAGATTAAAAAAAAGATACATTATATCTTTTTTATGGGTGTTTTTTCTTCATACGACTGTGGTCGTTGAAGATTAATTTATTCACATTATATGCATTGCTATCGTTTGATATGGTCATAATTGTTGTCCTCGACATATGTGTTTGATAAATGCAATTGCATGTAACTGGTAATAATGTTTTATTTGAAAAGAAAAATATGCTTTCAATGCGTATCAGTTAATCTTGTTCTTGCGTTGAATTTATTTTTAAAATGTGTCAATTCATGAGCGGTTAAACATGTAATTACTGTATTTCTAATGTCGTTCCTGCTGTTATTGTGGTTCCGAAACACTTACTGATGAACACTTGTGTATGTCTCAATACATTTATTGATAAAGTGAGTGTTATTGAAGCTTTCTAGTAGCTTATTTTTTCGCATTATGCATGTATCTGTCAACGTATTAATAGAGTTAGTGCTACTTTCGCTTTGAATTTACTGATACTGGTGTGGTAAAACAGGATTTATGTTTTGAGACAATACATAGCAATTAATAATTCATTACTTTTATGTAAAGTCAATTCCGCCACCCAATAGTTCACTCAAAATATGTATTGATTTTCACTAAGTTCGGATCTTAATACCAACACTTCGGTCACGATAAACACTTCACTTATGTTAATCAACATCTTAGTAACGCGCATACCGTCATGTTAGCATCTTAATTATATAACACGAGGAAAAGAGTAAATAAAATGTTTGATAATAAAAATTGCAATGTGGGCTGGTTTTGATTTTCGATGCATGGAAATTAAGTCAGTTACGAATGCTGTGGTGGATATAAATATAAGTCGTGTCTGTTAAAAAGTGTTATTTCAAATAGATCACATAGCGTCAGATAAAGCTGACACTTATTATCTTGAATAGAACACTTCAAGCGAATATTTTCCCTGTTTTTTTCCTTTTTACACGCGGTTCACGATTGGAATATTGTAATGTGACCTCGGATTTAATTCCAGTATCACGCCTAAATTGAAGTCATTTTAATCTTTTCATAACTACTAATGGTTGTTTTGTGTTTAGAATTTCAGTCATTGTATTATACTTCCAGCGTCTAATGATGTCAGTAGGCCTGTAGTTATTAGTCCTGCCGTCAGTACATCCGACTTTTCGTCCGTCAGTCTATCAACACACCGTCGCACATATCGCCTGATCCCCTTTGAGTTGGACATTGAGATCCGTTTTGACTTACACTTATGCATAAGTTCCAAATTATTGGTAAAAAGACGCGTTTCTTCTAATATCGAAACCGCTTGCTGCAAGGTTTTAAACACTATCAATACACCATATTCATCTGACATTTTTTAACAATGGCATTGACATTTTCTTTGACTTAGACTTATTCAGAAGGTCAACATTTTTGGTTACCCCCCCCCTCAAAAAAAAACAAAAACGCGTTTCGTTTAATATCAACACTGCTTGCTAAAAATCTTCGATACTGATATGGATGTTATATATTAATACTTTTAACGCACACACATAACCTGACTTCATTTTGAACTTGAAACTCGCCTCTTTGGGACTAGCCTAATTAATAAGGTCAAAATGCTTTGCTAACCCAAGTTGGCCGTTTATACCAATACTACCACGTAAATAAAAACTTTGGTACTTACTTTTAACACTCNGTAATACTAATTATAAGAATAATATGAATATAAATAATATGAATATGAATAATATGAATATGAATAATATGAATATGAATATGAATAATATGAATAATATGAATAATATGAATATGAATATGTATAAAATGAATATGAATAATATGAATACAAATTATATGCATTATATGCAAAATATGAATACGTTTAATAACGGTGCTCAATAAGATACTTTATTACGTTTGTGAAACTGAGATATTTATAAATCTGTGAAACTAGGAATTTCACGAAATTTCTTAACAATTCAGAATTTTTGTGAAATGAATGTTTCACTGAGGGACTTCACGAAATGCCTATTTTTTCATATATTTTGCGAAATGACTGTAAAAAAGCCATCAGTCATTTCATGAAATTCTTAAGACGACTTCAGCTTTATCCTTAACTGTAAACTGCTAAATAAAATAAATGCGACTAAAATTCAAACATTAATTTATTCAGAAAATTGTACACCTTTGAAAACCTGCATTAATAACAAGATATTTCATACTGTTTTGATAATTAACATATTTTCACAAAAGATGAAGTTTCTCATATAAATCAATCTCATATCTCTTCTCAGTGAATACAATCGTACATATTTGATAAACTATATCAATTAATATCTTTAATAAGATAACATTTAATAGCCAAGTAAATCATTTTATATTGTTATCAAGTCGCGTATAAAGACTAAATAATATGACCCGCGTCATGGGAAAATGGGTCTTATGCCTAATGCGGCCAGATTAGCTCCAGACAAGCCTGCGCATCCGCGCAGTGTGGTTAGGAGCTACCCTGTCCGCAAACAGGACCACGCAATCTTGTGGGAATTTACAGCGGACAGATTAGTTCCTGACCAGATTGCGCGATTGGAAAGGCTGGTCTGGAGCTACTCTGACCGCACAGGACATACAGCACATTTCCGCATGACGCGGCTCATATGTCAATATTTATACAATCCTATAAAAACTACAAAAACAATCTTATCAATATGTGTTTACATGGTATCTTTTCAACAACTAACTACACTATTGAACAGAAAGCAATATAATTATGTATTCATTTTAATTCAACAAGGACATTTCCCACATTTCCTGAATCCGTTTAAAGGCCTCTAGTAAAACTGTAAAAAATTGTGTCACCATTTTCAGCCATTTCGCCAAATTCCAAAAAAGGCATTTCGTGAAGTCCCTTAGTAAAACAGTCATTTCACGAAAATCCTGAATCGTTTGGGAATTTCGGTAAATTCCTAGTTTCACAGATTTACTGTTACATATAGATTACGCTGTTTTACTCTACACAACGATGATTAAAAATCTTGATAACATGTCATTTCTCGACAGAAAATGAAGACAGCGAATATACAAAAATAGAACATTGGTCTGTTCATTTGCAAATAAATAATTATATCGTTTGATGTGTTACAAATAATACACGATAAACAAACAAAAATGATTGCCAAAATAAATTAGAGTTATTATTGCATTGCTAATTTCACGGTGAGGTGTGATTTTTTTGCGTCTTTTTAATCATTAATTTAACAGAGAATATTTGTTGGATTTAATATCGATTATAATTCACGAGTTATCATACAACAATTTTTTTTCTATGATCACGAGTGAATTCAAATCGATATTTTACATAATCCAACACATTTTATTTTATGCTTACAAATGATTATTTTTATTTTTGCCAATAAAACATAAAATGTATTTCACAACGCTGTGTTATTTCTTTACGTCAAAAGTATTTATTAATTAAGTATTAATTTATCAAGAATACTGCGACAGTTAATGGCAATTACTTTAACTAAGGGTTTAATTTATGCTAATTATATGTGAAATCCAGTGCATCTGTTTTTATTGATAACCCCTGATAATGGTCGCTGCTCTGTGACCACAGCAGGGTGTCAATAAACAGGGGAATAATATACCACTGTAAAGACCTACTTTACTTTACTCTATTGGAGTTCATTATTTGACCAAAACGCGTGTACTATACTCCTGTTTATTGACACCCTGCTGTGGTCACACTGAAGCGACCATTATCAGGGGTGGTCATTAAAAACAGATGCACTTAATAAATTAATACTTTTGCTGTAACTTACGGCAGAGTATGGTGACCCTACTTTACTTAATATATATATTATATGTACACGGAAATAAATGCGTTTGTTTAATATGTAACTCAGCGAACAAGAATTGTTTATGCATCTTTATTCAGATCTAACTCTTCATTTTCCTTTTATTATTGATATTGTCTGTATTTTCTAACGTTATCTATATGGTCTGCGTTTTCATTAAAATATGCTCATAATTATTACCTAATTTTTCCTAATCATTATCATCCATGTCGTCACACTTTTGTATTGCGCATTTGGCTAAAAAGCAATTTTATGCTTAAGAGCTATTACATGTTGTTGTTGTTTTCTCGCATACGATATGTAAATAAAAGAAACACTCAGACGCAAAGAAGTCGCACAGCGTCGTGAAATAAGCACGGAAATAATAACTCATATTAACTACAGCAAATAGTTTGTGTTTGTTCAAAATGTATTATTTGTTAAACGACAAATATAATTATTTATTTGACATATTTTAGATTTGGCAAACGTGCCATTGTATAAAAACATTAAAAATACATGTCATTTCCACACAAAAACGAATCATTACACCCGTATAATATTACAAACGGACTTGTAAACATTTACTCCTTTTTAATACAAATAAATAAAAACTATCGGTTAGATCGATACTATATGCTAATATTGTTTATAATATATAAGATTACAAATGTATGGCAACTGATCAATGTTTAAGTAATGATTTAAATGCATCTAATGAAACGCACAGAAATCACACCTCGCTGTGAAATTAGCAAGGCAATAATAACTATCATTAATTTAAGCAAATATGTTCTGTTTGTTTAACGTGTATTACTTGTAACACAACAAACGATATAATTATGTATTTGCAAATGAACAGACTAATGATTCATTTTTGAATATTCACAAATTAAATAAATCCAAGATGATGTAAACTCAAAATAATGAATAATTCGTTAAAGAAGATTTAATTTAAGATTCAAAAAGTTAAGTAATAATTGACGTTTTTTAACTCATATTTCGTTTCTGTTGTTCATATACATATGGTGCTTGTTATCTGTTATATTATCTGCTCATATGTAGATTTTGTATATTGCATTAGCCTTACAGCGGCCTAGCGCAGATATCATCATCATCATCATCAACATCGTCATCATCATCAATCATCATCATCATCATCGTCGTCGTCGTCGTCATCACCATTTCTCCAATACTCAATATCCTTTAAACAATATTGCTCAAAGCTCTTTTTAAATATATACCCTCTGGCATTTTTACCTCTGGCATTTTTACCTATGGCATTTTTACCACTTTACCTCTGGCATTTTTACCTATGGTATTTTTACCTCTTCCTTTTTTCCGCACACCCCAATTTCAGTCAGTTACCTTAAAAACACCCATACGTTCATAATACATAGAGAATATTAGGTATTTCGGTGTTCGAGCCGAGCAACATAAACTTCTCTCTATTCAACGCTAATCCTAGTATTCTATTTATCCCATCAATTTTCTTAGTCGCAATTATTAAGTCTTTAATTGATAACATAAAAGCAAAAACATATTAAATTAACTGAATCTAACATTGCGTAGTAATATTAATTGTGATTTTTCCAGTTTACGGAACTCGAAATAGTCCTAAAGAATTCCACGCAAAAGAAGAGTAATGAGACCAAAATCGCTATATGTCTCGATTCAAATTTAATCAGCGTTCTAAATGTAACACACTCAAGTAGAACACAGACGCTTTTGTTCAAATTAAAATTCTAGTTTCACCACTGCTATAAACAAAAGAATTGCTGCCATTTTGAACTTACGTCAGGCATGATTAAGCATTTATCCCCGCCGATAATGTAAATTTTAGTCTATAAACAACTCTTCTTTTTACACACTTTTTACTAACTGTCATAACAATGTCAATCATCTTCTGCTTCTTGTTCTACTCACTAAGTTGTGTAATTACCATGTTTATTTTTGTCAGTTTTGTTTGTTTTATGGCGAGTTAAAACTTCTGCATACAATACAAAATTGATTTTTTCATCGCTATATGGTATACAAAAAAACGCTTATATCAATGACAACTTTAATCCAATTCTAATAAAAAATACAGTAAGAACGATATGTACTGCCATTTTCTGTTATTCAATCCCTTTTTCGAAATTAAATTTAACCACACTATTTTTTAATTGTTAAATTTGTTCTTACCCAAAACACAATTTTCGAAACCGTACTTCTATTGAAGCGAGTTATTTTATTAATATCGAAATTTACAATTATGCATTACAACCGCACAATCCGATATACGTTTTGGATTCGTTCGATGCTTTAACAAATATTTTACTGTTAAATAAATAAACACGTCCGACTTGTCCATCTTAAAATCCAGAGAGTCAAAATTAAACTGGTGTGTGTCGTCACAGACAATACGTCACACGAGATACGTCATAAAATGCGCAATCAATTGAATGAAAAATAAAAGTACGGAAAGCCGGTATGAGATAAATTCCAGTAGAAATTCGACTTTTATTTATATATGGTATATTGATTTGAAAAGTTAACATTCATTTCATGTATAAATTTGAAAAGTTGTCCGTGCACGCGACAGGTTTATTAAACAAGGTGGGATAGAGACTAGTTTATTCCATGGGGCGTTATACAGTCAACGCACGGCTGATAATGGGATAAATTTAAAAACACACACACTTTCTACTCACTTGCACAAAAGTTATGAAAATGTATAAAAACGATGAATAACATTTAAGCACACGCATAGCGATGCGAAAGTGAACAGTAAATAATACATCAATTGTTTCGAAGCATTTTCGATCTTTTCAATGCATGGATAATTGAAACAATTAAGATAAGGCGTATTGCTGTGAGTGTGTCATTCTAGTTTAGCTGGTAAATAAGATTAGTACGAAATTATAGAATTGCGTGTGCTATGATTAGAATATATGCATGTATTTACATGTACTGATATCAACATCAAATACTGATTTTTCCGATATTATTCGGCATTGAACGCGAAAACAAAATAATACAAAAAACGGCCGCTTGCAATTTTGTGATTTAATTGTGATTTTATTTCAAACGGTACTAATATAAAATAATGATAGACCATTTACTATTTATAAAAGGAGTTTTTTTAATGGGCATTACTGTGTATATGGGGTATTCAACGTTTCAATGTCCCGTCTTTTTGCGCGAATATGTGACGTTTCGGGGAAAATAATCTTGCTTAAATGTAATGTGTTTACGTATTTTAGTCACCGTTTCTGTTGTAAAATACAACATGTATAATAGTACAATCATCGCTAGATAGCATTTGTTATTATTTTACTGAAATCAGTCGCAATTGCCACAGAAACATAAATCTACTTGTGTACTGTCCCAATCATTTTGCTTGATCTCGTAGTATAACGAATTTTTTCTTNCTTGTTATTGGTTATAAGTAAAAAGATAAGCTTGTAATGCTTAAGTTGAATAAATATTTTGTTCTGTCTGTTATGTATATCAACCGCGGTCATGCTTTGTTTTGTAGTCGGTTTTTCTTTATTGTAATTTATTTGTATCTTTGGGTTTTCGTCAACTCATATCATGTATTTTTATCACAGAGTACGTATGAAACCAATTATTTCGCAAATAGTCTTCTTAATTTATTAATTTAATTAAAATAATGTATATAATTATGAACAATCAATCACATTTTGTTGGAGAATTCAGCCGACGAANTAAGAGTGAGTATCGAGTATGTCTTAAAATCTTTTGACACTCGAGTTGAATTACCTTTCATGAGTAGATCGTGTTTAAAAGCCAGATCTCCACCTTGTTCTTTTAAATACAATAAAATCTAGGAAAAGGTGTAACATTGGGTGCTCATTTTGCTATTTTATTGGATTCGCGTGTATACAGAGCATTTTATATGAGTAATTAAATCTTATGGTACTGCTATTGAATATTTCCAGAACTTGCTTTTGACAACGATCGGACTAAGGGACTTATTGTGGAATCGAAAACCGGAGTTATCTAAACGGAACGTCGATGACGTCACCAATCGTTTCCACATACACCACAAAACGTCGTTTTACATCCAGGTTCCCAACGAGCGAGTGTACCTGTACTCGGCGTTTGCACTTCCGGTTAACGAAGTTAGACTTCCGGTGGTGCGATATCATTCAACGACTGTCGTTTCAAATGCATGTGATTATACTGAATTCACTCAAGGACATGAGATATACGTCAACATTTGGAGAGTTGTGACCGAGAACTTGGCAGATAATTTCACCTGTTGTCTTTATAAATCGGATCGAAGTATCTTTGGGTTTTCATCAACTCATATTATGTACTTTGTTATCAGAGTACGTATGAAACTAATGATTTAGAAAATCGTTTAAATATATTAGTTGAATTAAAATAATGTAATTAAAAATGAACAAGCGATCACAATTTGATCGAGAATTCAGCAGACGAAAAATAATTTCCCCATCCACAAAACCGCTATAAATAAAAATCGATTGCGTTCAAATTGATTTTCTATGCCCATTGACATTGATTTCAAAATAATTTGTGAACACCAAAATTGACGTCGTTATGTGAAATTGATGTTAAATGTCCATAACAAAATAGCGAACACTTGGAAATGTTAAAAATAAGTTCACGAGACCTACATCATATACATTTTACATGTACATATTAGCAAGAACGATTAGGACACTTCGTGTGTTACACGGGAACTTCCTTTTGATCAATATTAACACTTTCGGTTCGAAATGATCTGAAAACACCACTGTGTATTGCATGTAAATTTTATTGATTTTAACAAGTTCTAGCATATTTCATGATTAAAACAGATATGCATGTGTAATATCATTCCGAAGTTCCTTTATTAATTCAGCTTGCAACTGGGAAGTTACAACAAGGCAACTTCGTTTGTTACACGGAACTTCCGTTGAACACAATACAAGGAGTCACTATCAACACTTCCGGTTCAAACTGCTCTGAAGATACCACTGTTTACTTACCCGTCGAGTTGATAGAATATAACAAGGTATTACACTTAATGTTACCACAGTTAACTTACCCGTCGAGTTGATAGAATATAACAAGGCATTACACTTAATGTAACCACAGTTAACTTACCCGTCGAGTTGATAGACTATAACAAGGTATTACACTTAATGTTACCACTGTTTACTTACCTGTCGAGTTGATAGAATATAACAAGGTATTACACTTAATGTTACCACAGTTAACTAACCCGTCGAGTTGATAGAATATAACAAGGTATTACACTTAATGTTAATGAGTAAACATCTGTGCCAAGGGTGTTTGGTGAGGGGGGGGGGTTGTACAGGCTAAACCCAGTTCAACCCCTTTATGATTTGTTTTGCAATAACCGATAGCAGGCATTGTGTGTTTGTCGTGTGATTTTCTGGTTGGTCGAACTGTTTTTACATTTTAAAATAATTCAAATAACAAAGTAAGATTTGGTATATGGTTTAACAACTGAATTTCACGCAACTCATAGTCACATCACTGTACTAATTTACATTTGATTCATAGAAATCCTACGTCCTGAGTTCGACACATGTTCTTGCATCATTTTCTTGTTGAGCAAAAATGCCCTTTGTTTTATCGGAATTCCAATAGTGTAATTTCTGTTTAATGCGTTTATGCATTTATATTGACCATTTATGATTTTTGTTTCAATATGATGTCTTATTTTATTATAATAATCTGGTTTACAGCATTTCAACTCGGCTTACAATAGTTTCAACAATAAGGGAAGCTCTAGCATATACGCAAGTGCATCATTAAAATCTTTCAAAAGTTAAACTTTCGAAGCAGTTTTAATTGTTCTAGAATATAAATGAGCCTCTCTCTGTAAAAACGGGGCTTAATGCATGTGCGTCAAGTGTCGTCCCAGATTAGCATGTGCAGTCCGCACATGGGCGAACTGCACAGGCTAATTTAAGGCGACACTTCACAAACATGCATTTAACCCCGTTTTCTCAGAGCGATGCTCAAATTATGCTTGGTTCATGTCTGTTTAAGATCGATCGCATAGCTGTACTTCTGAAGGTGAAGGTTCTACCTATAGACACTTCCAGACTCATCGAGTGGATAGAAGCCATACGTTACCTTAGCGACGACTTGGCCACGATTTTCATCTTTACCAATAACCTTGACAACATCACCGTGGCCGTCCTCAATCACTACCAGAACCAAGGAGTTGTCAAGGTCATGGAAATCGACTATCCTGAAAGAAGTACTTGTTTCTTTTCATCAATATCGCGTCAATGTATTGTGCTGCGTTAGCGATTGTTTGATTAACCTTAAATAATGGACAGTGTATTGTTTATAAGAACTCTTTCATATCAGTTACATATACATAAGATGTAACACATATACAAATACGCCAGAAATAAGGCAACGATATTGAATGGTAAACCCGTTTCTATATTATTTAAGCTTTCTCTGCCTCTGGTGCAGCCGGAGTTTCACTTTCTCTATTCTTGCATACGTAAGGGCAGCATGGCATTACGAATCGATAGTCCATATTGAAACCATTTTCAGCCTCCGGTCCAAATCAGAGACATTTCATGACAGAGGACAATCAGAAGTATAACGATATGCAGGTGCAGCAAACTTACTTCCAAGCTAAGGCCAGTGCATACAAGTACGTAACAGTGCTCGACAATGACGAGTTCCTAGTGCCAAATGTTCCGCAACTTAAGGGATCGTGGATGACAAGTTTTGTAAGTATAAACTATTAAGACATTCCATGCCAAATATATTGAGAACTTATTGTATATCAAAGGGCTGCTGCACGTGACTGAGTGAAAGTGATCGTGGATGCCAAGTTTTTTTGGTACACTGTATAAATGCTTCGCGAGCAGCATACATTTTGTTAGTGTAACTTCAGATCCTATTGTGCTGCTTCTTAAATTGAAGTAGTTTTAATAAATATATTATGACTGTTGTAAACACAAAATGAGGAAAACTACGAAAAATGAATGTATTTTGTTACGGAAAGTAGCATGAGCTAGTCAATAAAGATGTGTTTGTTGATCGTGTTGATATTGTCGAGCAATTTAAGCAATCTGTAAGGGTTCCAGTCGGAATTTGGCTGTCCGGTTAACGTTTTGGTAATCGCGCTTCTCACTTAGGCGAAATGGGTTCAATCCCCGTTCCCAGCGCATGTCAGTTTGGTCTGTGAACACCATACCTTACAGGTTGGGTTTACTCAGGGTATTCCGGTTTACACACACGAATATATTTCTGTTAAAACTAAATAACTGGAAATTAAAATTCAAAGTTTGTCCAAATGTTCGTGAATCTAGTAAGCAAATGAGGTAGGAGTGCAGGGGCATACTCCGGGTCCACAATGCAGCCTTAGGCGCGGAAAGATATCATAAACTTTGGTATAAACACACCTAGTAGGATTTTAGCTATAACGTTCGAAAATAAATAGTCGGCTCATCTTCCATGTGCACTTTGTTAGTATGTATCTGTAATAAATCTTACAAATCATATGATACATATATTTAAGGTTTTTTTTTAGGATGAAGAGTTCAGAAAAGATCCAGCTTGTGCCGGAATCAGGTTTAAAACCGCCATACATATAAACACCTGGACACATACCCATCCCTACGCGAGCCGTTGGATAGCCTCCAACATTAACGGTTCACTTCCGGTTATAGCTGGGCCTCGTTACATCCTCATACCACGCAGAGCGAAACATGGAACTTCGGAGGATCATGGATTTGATACGTTGCCTGGCTTTAAAGGGTAAAATAAAAAATGAGCCGTGTCGTGCGAAAATTGGCCTTAGCATATTTCCGAACAGAGTAGCTCCACATATGCCTTTGTATCCGTATACTGTGATTAGGATTCGTAATGTCCGCTAATGTGACCACGAAACTTTGCGGAACCCTGGGTAGAATATTAGATATATACTGGCTTTATATACTGACTTGTATAAAAAAAATGTTTATCGTTGAAACCAAAGTGCACTATTTCGTATATTAGATTGTTCAGTGGTCCACTGCAGTGTTTGACAATCACCCTTGTGGTTAAAACTGGCCATGTCGCAGGGGTAGCGTTTTTGTTTTGGTATTTTAAATAATATCAAGTATTTTGTTTATTGTGCTAGATCATTTATTATTACATACACTTTTTTGATCACCGTTGATTCGAATAAATTGCTATTTCCAACTTTTGTCACTGTCCCGAATATATTCCTTCTTTATTTAACTGAAGTATTCATCGTTAATTCGAAGCATGGGTTAATAATCAGCACTTACTGCGTGAACTTTACGATACAATATAACTTAGAATTGCTTACTTGTTATGTTCTTATAAACGAACATTCATAGAAATATACTTTACATATAAACATATGATTGCATATATATGCAAACGCATTTTATACTACAAACAGTATGTAGACAACAAAAATCCAAAAATCTTCGCTATTTCGAACTTTCCTATTTCGAAGTCTTGGTGAAGGTCCAGAAAGACTTCGAAAAAGCATATGTTTTATACAGACTGAGCATATTATTCTTAGTTTTATACAGACTGAGCATATTAACTCGTGTTTTATACAGACTGAGCATATTGACCTTTTTCTTATACAGACTAAGCATATTAACCCGTGTGTTATACTGACTGAGCATATTAACCCGTGTTTTATACTGACTGAGCATATTAACCCTTGCCTTATACAGACTAAGCATATTAACCCGTGTGTTATACTGACTGAGCATATTAACTCGTGTTTTATACAGACTGAGCATATTAACCCTTGCCTTATACAGACTAAGCANACATACTGAGCATATTAATCTTAGGCTTGTACAGACTGAGCATATTAACTCGTGTTTTATACATACTGAGCATATTAACCTTTGTCTTATACAGACTAAGCATATTAACCCGTGTTTTATACTGACTGATCATATTAACCCGTGTTTTATACATACTGAGCATATTAACCCGTGTCTTATACAGACTAAGCTTATTAACCCGTGTTTTATACTGACTGAGCATATTAACCCGTGTTTTATACATACTGAGCATATAAACCCGTGTCTTATACAGACTAAGCATATTAACCCTTGTGTTACACTGACTGAGCATATTAACCCGTCTTTTATACAGACTAAGCATATTAACCCGTGTCTTATACAGACTAAGCATATTAACCCTTGTGTTATACTGACTGAGCATATTAACCCGTGTTTTATACAGACTGAGCAAATTAACCATTGTCTTTTACAGACTAAGCATATTAACCCGTGTCTTATACAGACTAAGCATATAAGCCCGTGTGTTATACTGACTGAGCATATTAACCCGTGTTTTATACAGACTGAGCATATTTACCCTTGTCTTATACAGACTAAGCATATTAACCCGTGTTTTATACTGACTGAGTATGTTAACCTGTGTTTTTTTACAGAGTAAGCATATTAACCGTGTTTTCTACAGACTAAGCATATTAGCACGTTTTTCTAATACAGACTTAGCATATTAACTTGTGTTTTCTACAGACTAAGCATATTAACCCGTGTTTTATACAGACTAAGCATATTAACACGTTTTTCTTATACAGACTTAGAATATTAACCTGTGTTTTATACAGACTGAGCATATTAACACGTTTGTCTTATACAGACTTAGCATATTAACTTGTGTTTTCTACAGACTAAGCATATTAACACGTGTTTTATACAGACTAAGCATATGAACACGTTTTTCTTTAACAGACTAAGCATATTAACGTGTGTTTTATACAGACTGAGAATATTAATATGTGTTTTATACAGACTGAGCCTATTAGTTTGTGTTTTATACAGAGTAAGCATATTAATCTGTGTTTTATACAGACTAAGCATATTAACCTGTGTTTTCTACAGACTAAGCATAGTAACCCGTGTTTTATACAGACTAAGCATATAAACACGTTTTTCTTTAACAGACTAAGCATATTTACCTGTGTTTTATACAGACTGAGCATATTAAAACGTGTTTTATACAGACTGAGCATATTGACCTGTGTGTTTTCCAGACTGAGCATATTAACGCGTGGTTTATACAGACTGAGCATATTAACACGTTTTTCTTATACAGACTAAGCCTAAAAACCTGTGTTTTATACAGACTGAGCATATTAAAATGTTTTTCTTATACAGACTAAGCATATTTATACTGACTGAGCATATTAACACGTTTTTCGTATACAGACTAAGCATATTAGCCTGTGTTTGATACAGACTGAGCATATTGACCTGTGTGGTTTACAGACTGAGCATATAAACCCGTGTTTTATACAGACTAAGCCTATTAACCTGTGTTTTATACAGACTGAGCATATTAATCTGTGGTTTATACAGACTGAGCATATTTATCTGTGTTTTATACAGAGTAAGCATATTAATCTGTGTTTAATACAGACTGAGCATATTAGCCTGTATTTTATACATACTAAGCATATTAACCCGTGTTTTATACAGATTGAGCATATAAACCTAAGTTGTATACAGACTAGTCATATAAATCTGTGTTTTTTACAGACTGAGCATATTAACCTGTGTTTTATTCAGACAAAGTATATTAACCTGTATTGTAAACACACTGAGCTTATTAACCCGTGGTTTATACAGACTGAGCATCTTAACATGAGTTGTATACATAATAAGCTTATTTACCCGTGCTGTATACAGACTGAGCATATTAATTTGTGTTTTATACAGACTGAGCATTTTACCCTGTGTTTTATACAGACTAATCATATAAATCTGTGTTTTATTCAGACTGAACATATTAACCTGTGTTTAATATAGCCTGAGCATATTAACCCGTGTTTTATACAGACTAATCATATATATCATTTTGTTATACAGACTGAGCATATTAACCTGTGTTTTAAACAGAATGATTATATTAATCTGTTTATATACAGACTGAGCATATTAACCTGTGGTTAATCAGACTGAGCATATAAACATGTTTAAGTACAGACTGCGCACATTAAGATGTGTTTTATTTAGATTGCGTATATTAAAAGGACCTTTTGAAGTTTTGGTATATTGACAAAATTGAAAACAAATTGTTTCAGATTTGTAAATTTTCGTTGTAGTTATGATATTTGCGAGGAAAAAATAATACTGAACATTTTCCATGCTTTAAAATAACCATTATATGCATCTTTTGCCGTTTTAAAAAACGGAGAATTATTTAGCGTTACAAAAGCGAAACGATTGAATAATTTGGAGAGTTCTGATGTTATCGCTATATGTTGGGACATTACGATGATTGCTTATATAATGAATTAAATACACCGCTCACTGTATGAGCACGGATAGCTGAGTGGTTTAAGTGCTAGACTTTTACTCCAATGGTCAGTGGTTCGAGCCAAGTTGAGGATTACTTTTTTTTTTAATTTTCGGTGTGATTTTTTACTTGAGATATTTAGTTCCAATGTTTACATTTATCAAATTTAAAGCATTTAATGACAAACTTCAAAACATGCCAAAATCTGTGAAAATGTCCATTTAATCTGTGGTTTCTTACCGTTTTCGCCTATAAACCTGTGGTTTCTTACATTTTGCGCTTATTAACCTGCGTGTTCTTACAGTTTGCGCCGATTAAACTGTGGTTCCTTAAAGATTGCGCCTATTAACCTGTGGTTTCTTACAGTTTGCGCCTATTAACATGTGGTTTCTTAAAGTTTGCGCATATTAACATGTTGTTTCGTTTAGTTTAGGCCTATTAACATGTGTTGTTTTACAGTTTTCGCCTATTAACATGTGTTTTCTTCCACTTTGCGCCTATTAACCTGTGGTGTTTTACAGTTTGCGCCTATAAGCCTGTAGTTTCTTATAGTGTGTGCCTATACACCTGTGGTGTCTTACAGTTTGCGCCTATTAACCTGTGGTTTCTTACAGTTTGTACCATTTAACATGTGGTCTTTTATAGTTTGCGCCAATGAACATGTGGTTTCTTACAGTTTGTGCCAATTAACCGACGATGCGATTCTCGTTCATCACTATCGGGGGTCCTGCAAGCCATATTGGACTCAGCTTTCAATCGAAGTGAAGGACTGGAATGATAAATTGTATTCTGGAAAGAACAAAACCATTTGTGAAGATTTCAGGAGGTACGAGTACCCAATCATGGCTCGACTGGCGCAGGCGATTGATGGCAATGTTGAGAAAGTTAGAAAACTGGTTGGTTTGAGGCTCGTCTAAGCGCGGAATCATTGTTTAAAATATTTACCGCGTGTGTAGTCAAGTTAGCAAGAATAAAATATTTGGCTGATTTTGTATATAATCTGATAACACGGATTTGTTAACCTATTTTGTTTAAAAATTTAGTAAACGGAATTCATTATTATAACATAGAAATATAAAAATGATGAGAAATGTTGCATCAGCCTGCTTTGGACAAAATATATTATGATCACAGGTTAAATCATTAATCCTCAACCATAACGATTTAAAACTAACTAATGTATTGTTTTTTGTTTTATTATTTACGATCCGGGTAAAAATCCATGTATACGTGTGCTCATTTACACTGATGAATTTTCATTTACTGTATTAACTGTATATTTTAGGTGCATGAATTATTATTTCGCATCGTCCAAATATTAATAAAAAGTTATTTGATGTAAGAACGTTTGACAATTATCAAAAAAGCATATACTCACCTTATTTCATTATTCAGTAGAATCAAATTAAGATATACAAATAAATTGTTACTTTTCGACTAAATGGTAACACCAATAACCACGTATGACTGTGAGGTCTGGGGAATTAACGATGTGCCCGAGGTAAAATTAACTGCACAAAAAATAATATGTAAGCAATTACTTTGGGTCCATCAACAAACATAACATGCTGCTATATAGAGAATAACAGGTTATTGTCTGATCTTTTTGTAATATATCAGGCAAGGCTTAGAATAATATAACAGCGAGGCTTGCCGAGCTGTTATTTTATTCATGCCGAGCCTTATATATTACAAAAAGATCAGACAGTAACCTGTTTTTTTTTGTTTATCATACCACTCATAAAATGCACCCTCTTTTCAAGAAATAATAAAATATTTATCGCTGCGCTCGTTTTTGGCTGCAGTTGGTTTAGCGCGTATGAATCGTTTCTAAAAATAGAATTGTTCCTCAACACACAAAGTAGCGCCATTCAATGGAATTTTATAACGCTGTAAAGTCTCGTTGCTTTTTTAATTATACAACAAAAATGTAAGCGGCAATTATATATTACATAAAATTAAAGCACACATAATACATTTTAAAAGGAACACTTTATTAGCATGTGTAATGTCAAGGCCATTCGCTCACAACTTTGCAATGCATCTACACGTGTAAAGAATGAAGTGATGTTTTCGTTAGAAAAACGGAATTTACTACATGTTTGGCCTACTGTTGTGGTTGCGTGTAGATATTCAGGTTCTGTACATTTAGTACAACTCCAAAGAACATGCCATTTATTGCATTCATTTGACCAGGACACTGCAGGGTGGGTGGGGAGAGAAATGTTCATTTTGAAAGTGTTGACACTGACAGCAGAGAAACGGATATGTTGTCCCTGGGTTATTGAATTAGTGAATGAAACAGACGGGGTTGACTCGCGAGTTGCTGTGGAACATGCTACCAACAGGTTTGAACACTTTTTCTGTATTTGTTCTGAAATTTTACTGTAATTAATGATGGACTGGACGTTTTTGTGTCCTGTAATTTGCATAATTTCGTTAGGTGCAATATTGGAGTCCCTTAATTTTTAACTAGGTGTTTTCGAGCAGAATGGTTACTGATATGTTTGGCCTTATCAAAACCGGCCTCGATTGCCATGGTTTTCAACATATTTGAAAGTTTTCTTTCACCAAGTTTTTGCCTTAAGAACCACTGATCAGAACTGTCAGTGACTGGCACGGTTCTTGTGCTCAGGTAGAAGGGGCAATCATCAGTGCTGAAGCCAGATGGCCTTTTACTACTATATAGTTTGTAAATGTTAATAGGGTCCCTATTTCCTAATTCGGGTGAGACAAACATCTTTGGGTGGATTTTGCGGGCATCTGATATATTTGTGCGAGTCTTGGTCTGACGCTCATTAAACTCCAGAAATTCATGTCCAGTAGCATCTCTCCGTAGTTTCACATCACCCCATCTTAAAAAAAATTGTATATTTATTAGAAATGTTTAATTATTTTTAAATAAGTATTTATGATGGTTAATGTAAAATTTAAGACAGTTGAGTTAAAAAAATATTGATTGTGTTTAATTTGTGATTCCAGATATGCATTCCCAAAAACATTTCAAAATCCCATTTTTAGCACTGAAAGTCTGTCATTGCATAATTAAGCTTACCTTAGATTGTACTGTACATGGGTTCCCCGTAACCCGAAATGCAGACAGTTGTTTAACCAAATGGTGTTAAGCAACGATTTCGGAGTGGTTGCACCCAAAATGTTGTCCGCATACAGTTTTTCTATCTCTTCATTAGATAACGCTGCAGCGGCTCAAGGCTTGTTTCCTAAAGAAAAATAAAAAAACGTATTATAAATGTCTGAACATTTAATACAGAATTGAGCTTTTAGATAAATTATCCTACTAGCTTTTTTTTAATTGTCAGAAATTGATTGTTGTTTTGTGTTTTTCTTTTAACAAAATAGCAATAAGAAAACATTTTAAATAACATAAAATTCAATAAATAAATAAATTAATTAAATTCAATATTGTAATACAATTTATGCAGAAATTTATTGTGAAAACAGTGAAAAAATTTACCTTTTCCTTGTTTTTTTAGATGTTTCTGCTTTGCTTTCAGGCAGTCACGTGTGAGGGAAAATGCTGAACCACTGCTGTTAAATATCGAGTATGGGTACTGGCTCTTTGAAGTTTGCGCTCAATGCTTCCGACAATGCTACGCAGTGTGACTGGCTCGTATTCATCACCATCAGTCTTGCGAATGGAGAGCAGATATGTGGCAAGATATTCATCAAGATGGTCAATTGATAAATGTTGGATTTCATTCGTTTCGCCTTTCTTTGCAAGATATTTTTGAAAGCGATTTACATCTGCCAGTGTTTTTCGGATAGTGTTTTTGTTATCTTCCCCTTCTATTAATTTTTTTACATCTGTGGTTGTTATTTTTAAGGCCTGGTCTGATATATTTTCACTGTTCTCGTTCATTGATGTTGTTTCAGTAATGGTTTCTCTAGGACTTTTATTCACATTTAAAATTGCATTCGTGCTTTCATCAAGTGGCTCATTAAAAACGGTGGGATTTATTTCAAACTGGTTGACAAAGTCTTCGTCCGACATAACAACTTCCTCCATTAAACCATCCCAAACTATGTCAAACTCACCCGAAGCCACAAAATCTGACATTGTTATGTTAATTTTGTTGGTATAAATGTTTATCTTTTGTTTAAGTCAATATTTTCAAAAGAAATTAGCTTAAAACTAATCAAACATACTTCCTTTGGCAAAATGTAACCGTAATAATTCACTTCTTTATATAAATAATAACTAAATTATTATTTAAAATTAATTAATTAATGCATATTACATTGAGTATTTGATTAATTGTGTTACTGTTGTATTTTTATTATTTGTTAATACCTTTTTATTGTTTTATTTTACTTGTTTTTGTCTATTTATATTTAGTGCTGAAATTTTGACATGTCCTTTGACCTTTGACATTTGCTTAGGAATGCTTGTCTAAAAAAGTAGTCCGTTTGTTACATGACGTCATCAGCATTTACACATGCATTCTGAATATATGGAAAATACGTTTTTTGCTGTTTTTGTTGCTTTCTGTAGATTAAATGTAATACATCATGGTATCAAATTGTTTGTTTTATTGAATCTGATTTATGTTTACAAAAAAATATGACTTATTCGTTAAGTCTTAGTTATATGACACATCGACTGATATAAGAACTTCCTGTTGAACATGATATAAAAAAATATATCAGTCAACGTTATATCAGTCAGATATCAATGTAATGGTATGAAAAACTATATGAACTTTGCATCTCCCTATTGCCATTTATTTGTAAAGAACAAGCCCTAACTTATTGGTGTAAAATAATGAGATCACAGAAAACTTTGATTACTAGAGTATTTAATATATTAAATACTTATGATGCTTGAGTAAATATTGATAGCAAATGGCCTTGGCCTAATGCTCTTAAAACTACACTCGGTTTCAGAAATGTATGACTGTACCAGTTTAACAAAACAAAGAGTCCATGATGTTTTTATCCAAGCATGGTTTGAATGTATACAGTCTCATAGTAAGCTTACATGTTATACCAAATTTATTTAGAATTTACATTTGCAACCTACTTACATTGTGCAGATAATTAAAAACATTGAATTGCAATGTTGAAACGAAAATATATCATTCATTCTTCTTTGCCCCCTTGTTGTTTCAAATTATCTTCACATTACATACACTTGTTTTTGTTGTATTTAAGTCATCTATAGACAGTATGTGCATGCTATAAATTATTTGTCTATACTTGTAGTGTAATACTCTGAATTGCATACAATACTTCTTTGTGTACCCTAACTTCATCTCACTGCGTATATGTATTAACAATATAATTGTATTTTTCCAAAAGAATGTATTGCTGATTATGCGAATGAATTAACCTATACTAAGCTTATTATCAATTTTGTGGTTGTGTTATTTTCTTATAAAAGTGGTTTCATTTTGAAATGTGCGCACTGATCAAAGGATACTGCGGGTATTATCGAGAAAATATTCGTGCAAAGAAGAAAACTGAAATTGAAATAAACAAGTGAAAAGCAAAGACTGTAGTTGATTAGCATGTTTAAAACTAAATAATACTAAAATACATCAGTTGCTGTTGTGGATTTGTTTTAAGTTAAGAAATTTTATAAATATATGTTATCATATAACAACATATTAGTGACAGTTAATAGCGTATTGGGCGTATTTAGCGTAATTTTTCAATAGACTTACGACTCGCAATCCGATTAAATTTCACCATTTTTATGATAGTTGATATCGGAAAGGTAAATATTAGACAATTTTATACAAAAGATAAAAAGTTATAGAAATGGAATTAACTCTACAGCATACAAAACATACAGGACGACCAACAAGCAATACTGAGGCAATTGAAATAAACAAGTGATAAACAAATAATTAAATTTCACCATGTTTATGATAGTTGATATCGGAAAGGTAAATATTAGACAATTTTATACAAAAGATAAAAAGTTATAGAAATGGAATTAACTCTACAGCATACAAAACATACAGGACGACCAACAAGCAATACTGAGGCAATTGCAATTGTTAGAAAACGTTAGAAACAGCCAATATGCGAACTATATGCGTACCCTAAATGCAAGAATACACATTTTTGCCCACTGTGTCAATAGCTAAATAAAAATAAAACAAAATGGCTATTAAAAAAATAAAGGAGAATAAATCATTCGTAGGTTAATTATTTCTAGAAAGAACATTTAATTCAAAACAAAAACCTGTCAACGTCGCGTCAACGTCATCGTTTTAAAACCCCGATCATCATAATTATCGACATTACCACGACCAACGTAAACACAAATCGGATTTCAGAATTACTCTTATTTGTTTTATGCTTTCCGGTGGTTTAAAGAGAAATATCAGTGAATTAGAACTGATAATTCAGTGTTTCGAATAATAAAAAAAATAACAGTGATAATTATCGATATTTTTCACTGTTTTACTGTGTCATTATTCCAGTGTAATTCTCTAGTTTAACTCTTTTAAAATGTAAATAAACGTTGAAAATAGCATAAAATAAAACGGAAATATGTTTGATTTGGTGGAATATCGAGTTTTATTCACTCGTGATAATAGAAAAAAATATAGTGTTCACTCGTGGCTGCACCACTCGTGAAAATAGTATTATCTATGATCACTCGTGAATTAAAATCGATATTCCACCGGGTCCAACACTTATCCTCTATATTATAAATTCACATACATATAGAACATCTCAGTGTGAGCAAATAATAAGTGATACGTGAGTGATACTTGATGTCTATATTGCGGTAGACATTACCGCCACACTTGGTTGAATGTATTCAAATTGCTGTTGTACAATGTCCCAAATCTCGGACTAAGTGAGATTTCTCTGTCAACCGAGCATGTTTTGCAATAAAATATGTTGATTTCACATTATTAAAGAGATTTATGACTTTAAATTAAAGCCACGGCCAATTTGAGTTCAGTAATGACTCGTTATTGGGAATGAATCTATACATTATATGTCAAAAACCAAAGAATGTTATAACACACGTGATTGCTAAATTAAACACCAGATATGTGAGATTACGTTGCTAAAAAATCAAATAATATATATATATATGCTATATATGTGCTCGGGCATAATTATGTTGTAAAATTAACGTAGCTCATCAATATTTATCATGCATGATATCTTTTCAATATGTCTGTTCCTTGCATTCTTCGCTGATTGTTATTTTCAATTGGAACACNCGGTTTACAGGGGCAATACTAAATCGAAGGTGTTCAAACTGGCTGTGTCCGGACTCCTATAAACCCCTTACTTTTCAGGAAATATGCCAAAAAAATCCATGTGTGCACTTAAATCGATATATGTTTTAACAATAACAGTTTTATCTGTTCCAAATTTTGCAAATGCAATATGAACTTTTAACCGTATAATGAACATAATCATATTAATCAGTTGTTTCTGTTCCAAATTGTACACACTGGGTATTAAATAATGCGGTTAGTCATTCTCGAATTATATACAAACTACTAATATAACGAATAGCACATTAAACGAAATCAACCCGTGCTAATTTTACGCTCATTCATTGACATAATTTGATTATTATTAAAAGGTCACATGTTCATGATTATATGTTAAACATCTTGTTTATATCCATACACTTACAACTTCAGCTTTAACAGCAGGAGAATAAATCCTTATTATACAAACCGTATTTTATTTATGACAGGGAACCGATTGCCAAACATTTCAATGTGGGTGAACACAATTGAAAGCCTCATGTTATTGAGATTTACATTAACAAAACTTATATATTAATATCCATTAATTTAAAAATAATATATTTACTCTCTGGATTATGCAGACATTTGCAAAACCGATGTGCATTTTCACAATTATTTATAGAGTTCTTTTTTAAGCGTCCCTGTGCAATAAGTGTGTTATCAGTACATAAACGTTTATGCAACTTCTTTTCTCGTGACATAGGTAACGTACACTCCATTGGAAGTGTGTAATAGCATATTATGTTGCATGGCAAGCTTCCTGAAATTAATTGCAATGCGTTTTGTCACATCCCAAGCTTGGCATATTAAATATTTAAAATAATGTCAATGAACGGCACATTCTCCCACGTAACCCAATTACGACAGTAAGCTGTTTCATTGCGTTCAACGAAAGAAAATGTTCATAAGTCTAAGAATGTGTACTCATGTTATAGTTATTTAATGTAGTTATGTACAGGAAGTTCATAATACAATAGCAGATATAGTAAAGCCCATTTGTGGGTGACAGAAGTATCCAATTAGCAAAAGAATATTCAGAGTTAATACACATTTGCTTAAAAAATTAACCCATATATATAAATTCTGTTTTGCATAACACAACTGAGAACGATTCATTCATAAATGAAACCCAAATGCAGTCACATCAATTATGATGCGCATAAAGTACCTTTTGATTCCCTATAATAAACTTATATTATTCTGTTTTACCAAAAACAACCCATAACATGTTTTACTCTTAGACTACATAAAGTGTTCTCTAAGAAAATAAACAATTGTCATTATTAGAGGAAATTGTGTTATTTCTTATGATGCAACTGTTTTTTTTTAACATCATAAGTACATGAAAAAAATGGTTACAAATTAAAATTCTTATTGACGAATAAGTGGATTCTGACAAATACAATTACTATGTTAACGAATGATCTTCTTACTGTAATTGCATTATAATAACATTTATGTAAACACATTTATTTCATTATACAAAGCCTTTAAGACCGGCTGACAGGCTTTCAATGTTCTTTTATTCTTTCAGCTGTATAACTGTTTGTCTGGTTGAGTATTTGTTCTCTGATTGTATTATGTAAATTCTAGTGTTCTCTTGTGTTGAAGATGTATAACTAAACAAATTGAATATTCTCTGATTAAGTAAGTCCGTCTTGCATTTCTTTGTAGGGCTTGTAGTTCAAACTAATTCTACAATGAGAGAAATACTTATAATATAAAATGTTACTTCGTATTACTATGTATAGATACATCCATATGTATGTTTAGGTGTTTGTAGCTGAGTAACTGCTTGATTGGTAGCGGAGTAACTGTTTAATAGGCTAAATCAAACATCATTGTTACAATACACAATCAAATCAAACTGAACATTCTCTTATTGAAAACTGTCTAATGTATTTCTTCAAAGTACTAGTAGTTGAAAATAACCATGTCACTTGAACGAATTAGTAATATTGTAACATGTAAAGCCAAACATAACAAACTATAGCTATATAAGCAGCTATATATATATTTGCATATACGTATGCGCGCGCGTGTGTGTATATCTGTGTGTCAGTATGTGTGTACATGTGTATGTATGTATATGGCTCTGTATCCTCACTGTACATGTGTATCTTTTAAACTATATATCATTTAATTCTATATACTGTTGATAATGATTTTGCATTTCTGTACAAAAAAACTACTATCGCTTTGTTTTACTCGCTTTGAACCACAAACTTATTTATATCGCTTTTTTCTACGATGTATGTTTCTATTATGTGCTCATATCATATGCAGTTTATATCATATATACATTAATATATGCCTTAAAAACACATTTATGGGTTTCTCTGGAAGCTATTCATGTACTTATTACAGAACTTGCGAATTATGTTGAATGACCGGCCTATTTGCATTATGCCTTAAACTTTCATCAACTTTCTTTTTTTTTGTCTAGTGCAGTGTTTACTTATGTCTTGTATTTCATGATGAAGGATTTGTTGATGCTTAATGGTCTGTAGTAACTGGTGGCAGTGAGCACTCACTTAAAGAATTTAGTTGTGATGTATACCCTAGCATTCTATCAAGATAACAGCCAGTCGGATTGTGTTTTGCATCTTTAAATGTGCTGGTTCTAATGTCTCAATACAAAAACGAAATTGCTCTGGAATCGTTCCTTCGAAACATCAAAGGCGAATACAAACTTTCTCGACGCATCCGATGGCCAAACAAGTTGTTGTATTATTAACAGTCGTGCAAGTGACATGGCTTATAGTTATCATGTTGCTTTCTGGTGATATCGAATTGAACCCAGGCCCTGTCTCGATGATTTCTATAGAGTCCGATGTAACGGAGTTTAACACATTGAACTGTCTCTAAGCAATGCCTAATTGCTTGTCTTTTCTGAAATATAATGTTCAGAGTATATGGAACAAAACATATATTCTTACAGCAGATTTATCAAATTTTGATGTATAAACCTTTTTTGATGCATGGCTTAACAACTTTATTCAAACTGATGAACTCCTTATCCCTTAATATTGTTGCGAGCCAGCTGTTCCGTCTAAATTCTTGTCAGGAATGTCTCAATAATAATAACACAAGTCACCTTTAAACTTCATGCAGCCTTATTTCTTTTAACTATAATTGTACTACTAGTAAAATGAATTCAGTAATTTATTATTGCTTAAAAAGTTCTGAATATTCGGAAATTGACGATAGATCTAATGCCCTTGATGTTATGGACGGACTGAATTAACTAACACAGTTTCTGGAACCTTATATACTCGAGCGACCCAAAATGTTGGTCGATGACCAGTTTTTATGGCCCGACCAAGAATTCTTGGTCGGCTGCCCCAAAATTATTGGCCATCGACCCAAAATAAATGGTCATTGACCCAAAAAATGGGTCAGTGACGTCGATCGACCATAAAAAGTGGTCATGAACGCTCGAAATGCATTTAAATGACATCACGCCAAAAGACACCGCCATATTGGATTTTGAACAAAAATTTATGTAAAAGAATCTATGGGCGCTTAGAAAGATGGATACACCACTTTAAACAAGTATTAAACAGAGATTACATCATATCTAAAAATAACCTGTTTCATGCTTAGTTCACTGCAGACAATAGTTCAAACCTGACCATAATGCAACGCGACAAATGGCTGCGACCAGATCAGAAATGAGAATGGTCTGACAATAACCTACGAAAATGTACTCATTTAAATGCATATTAAAATAGATATACGACGAAGATGACAAGGTATGATCACTTAGCATTATGTNTATGTATAGATACATCCATATGTTTGTTTAGGTGTTTGTAGCTGAGTAACTGCTTGATTGGTAGCGGAGTAACTGTTTAATAGGCTAAATCAAACTGCATTGTTACAATACACAATCAAATCAAACTGAACATTCTCTGATTGAAAACTGTCTAATGTATTTCCTCATAGTACTAGTAGTTTAAAATAACTCTGTCACTTGAACGAATTAGTTATATTGTAACATGTAAAGCCAAACTTAACAATGTATAGCTATATAAGCAGCTATATATATTTGCATAGACGTATGAGCGCGCGTGTGTGTATATCTGTGTGTCAGTATGTGTGTACATGTGTATGTATGTATATGGCTCTGTATCCTCACTGTACATGTGTATTTTTTGAGCTATATATCATTTAATTCTATATACTGTTGATAATGCTTTTGCATGTCTGTACAAAAAAACTACTATCGCTTTGTTTTACTCGCTTTGAACCACAAACTTATTTCTATCGCTTTGTTTCTACGTTGTATGTTTCTATCATGTGTTCATATCATGTGCAGTTCATATCATATATACATTAATATATGCCTTAAAAACACATTTATGGGTTTCTCTAGAAGGTATTCGTGTACTTATTACAGAACTTACGAATTATGTTGAATGACCGGCCTATTTGCATTATGCCTTAAACTTTCATCAACTTTCTTTTTTTTGTCTAGTGCAGTGTTTACTTATGTCTTGTATTTCATGATGAAGGACTTGTTGATGCGTAATGGTCTGTAGTAACTGGTGGCAGTGAGCACTAACTTTAAGAATTTAGTTGGGATGTATACCGTAGCATTCTATCAAGATAACAGTCAGTCGGATTGTGTTTTGCATCTTTAAATGTGCTAGTTCTAATACAAAACCGAAATTGCTCTGGAATCGTTCCTTCGAAACATCAAAGGCCAATACAAACTTTCTTGACGCATCCGATGGCCAAACAAGTTGTTCTCTTATTAACAGTCAAGCAAGTGACATGGCTTATAGTTATCATGTTGCTTTCTGGTGATATTGAATTGAACCCAGGCCCTGTCTCGATGATTTCTATAGAGTCCGATGTAACGGAGTTTAACACATTGAACTGTCTCTAAGCAATGCCTAATAGTTTGTCTTTTCTTTATGTATAATGTTCAGAGTATATGGAACAAAACATATATTCTAACAGCAGAACTATCAAATTTTGATGTATAAACCTTTTTTGAGACATGGCTTAACAACTTTATTCAAACTGATAAACTCCTTATCCCTTCATATCACCGCCCCGAACTCAAAGATCGAATAAATGATAGCCACGGTGGGGTTATGCTACATGTTATAGATTTTATCCGCTTTAAACGTAGACCTGACCTAAAACCTATTGCATAAGAATTTATTTAGATTGCACTCCACTTGCGGAGTTGTGGATTGTTTTATAGCCCACCAAAGGCAGAAGCATCATATTCTAACTGATGAGTATATAGGAAAATGAAACCGTCATATCATATATAATGATAACCGGTGGCTTTAATATGAATAACAAACAACCTATACTAGTACGACAGCTTTACTTGTGGTGCCTAGAGTACAGCCTTGTTCAAGTTATTAATGAACCAACGCATTTCCCCGAAAGATCATCGTCAATTCCTTAGCAAATATTAGTGAGTAGCCCACACAGTTTGGTATTATCAGGAGTTGATGATCCGCTTCTTGATTTAAAACAGCGCTACCATTGTCCTAGATATGGTTTATTTAAATATAATACGCTACATGCAAAAGTATTCGAGCGTCAAATATGACAATATGAGGATGGTAACTACTCTTTGCTACGTTAAATGTTTCTGCACTTATTTGGAATACAATTATAAGTATAAATGTTGCTACCTATTGCAATAATATCAATGACACTATCATCCATAATGCCAAAAAATCTATCCCAAACAGGCTAATAAAATTCAAACCTCGTGATGCTCCATGGCTCAATTCACATATATGTCGACTTTTTGCATTAAACTTATTCGAAACTTTGCGCACTTTCTTGAGGAAACAGAGCCATTTGATAATTTGTGTTCAAAATTATTTGTTCAATGTTATATATATGTGCAATAATAGTGAGAAAAAACACCAGTTTTTCTTCATTTTGCAACGAAAAAAGAGAATATCAAAGGATATTTCCTCATATAATTCCAATGAGTTGTATGTGCTACCTTGTTGTGTGTCCTTGCAATAAATTGTTCGTGCTGTCTGGCTTATTTCAGTGCAGTTTAATTAAATCGACTGAGATTTCAGAATGTTTTTAGACCCGGTAAATGATTGAGACGAAATTGCTCCCTGCTGCAGTTGCATGCGTGCATTGGTGGATGACAAATCTTGACAATCATTACACTAATGCATGCCCTGGCGATGACGGAAACAATGCGAACTGATGTAAATTACAGTCAATCATGATTTCTTTACAAGGAATTGAAACCGAACGATGCATTTACGTACACAAAATTGAAATTTCAAAATTTAGAAACAAAATTACAAAATAATTATTGTCTTCTCTTCTTCTTATAGAATCTGGTAGGCATTAATGCATTACAAGAAATGACATTATATGTTGCCTTAATGACATTGAAGATGAGAACCATTTTTTCTTATATGTCCTTTATGTTATAATTTTAGAAATACACTGATACTTGATGTTTACAGAAGAAGACCAACTATGTTAACGTTTCTACAATTATTGTATTAGACCAGAAAATCTATATTGATACGTCTAGCTAATTTCTGTAATAAAGCATTTAAACTAAGAGCCGATAATATATAAACTTATGAGAAAATATCGTTTTTCCCAAAATTGAAATTGTGTATACAATATCTTACTGGATACAGTTTTACAGTGAATAACGGATGTAAAACATTTACTTACTTGTTTAAAAACAGAAAAATCCTTCTATTACATCCTAAACTTTCACAAAAATCACATATCTGTAAAACGTCGCAGATAACCTATGTGCCCATGTTTGGGAAACCATTATCAGGCAATATCGTAGCATTCGTTAAGAGACGTAATATGTAAGATGCCACATTGCTTGTTTGACTTCATTTATAACAACAGTTAAGTTATGTTACAAAAGGCTAAGTTGCAACTATAAACCAATTCATCGATTGTAAGATGCACATATTATTCTAACGGTTGGATGCCTAAAAAGACTCAGCAATAAACTAATGCTAGGAGTAACTCTGAGACAATGCGTTATCAGTTAGTGAAAACTGCTACATATTTAATACTTCGCAACAATTAAACAAAAGTATAGTTCAATAGCACTAAATATAATGTCAAACTATGTAAGAGACACATAGCGTGTTTCTAAATGCACTAAATTATCAATTGCAAATTATGTATTTAGAAATTACTTTCAAAAACGAGTGGGAGCAGCGGGAAAAAAAATCATTGAATTCGTTAATGTACCAAAACGCAAAGCATTTAATAACTAATTTGGAATGTGACAACAAAAGCAAAAACATACTCGATATGCAAACTAGATCGAATTTGACAACTTAAATAAAATCAAGAAATAAGGGACCGTGATAGCATTATGATTGCTTAGACCTTACACATATATGATTATATTTTTACTCCAATGCTGTATAGACAAGTGCAGAACAAAACATCACTGTTAAGATTTCTGTTTAAACATAATTTGATACTAATAGCTCTTTCTGATCATTCCACTACCATAATGTAGTGCAAGTTCAAACGTGTTTTATGAGCTTTAAATGTCATTGTTTATGGTTTCCATTATCTTTTTTATTTAAAACGAATGGTTCGTTCTCACTGATAATTTCTTTACCGTTTCCTTCCAATACCATTGTCTCCTATCTTAATGTGTTCTTAGACGTTTTAAATGATTAACTAGAACATTTCTTCCGCTATTCACAGACGCGTAATTTAATCCCGATATGAAGACATCGACCGCTACGACAGAGACATCTATATGAACGTCTAATGGAACAAGCGATTCATGATTCATTTTTTCGGATCCATTGTCTTAGAAAAAACTTTTAATTCTTATGTATGTGTATATTGTCTCTAGTAAGACATATGCATTGAATCGTGCTTATTTTCCTCGTGCCTTTGCAAAAACAAATACCCTTTCCAGAAATGATTTCATAATGAAAACAACATTAAGTGCAAGTGCATCTTATTGCAAATCACTTTTTTATTTACAAAATTGTTATTCAAACTTAACGTCGACATAAACCATGTCGAGGTTTAACCGTTACACATTATATTGTTGTTGGAAACATTTTACACATTAATTGAAAAACAGAGATGTAAGCTGCCAAGAGACTGCTATATAACAATCATATTTCTATAGCTCATGAAGAGGTAATGACACCGATTTATATGTGATTGGTTGTTATATCCAGGTAAATTTTGCTTAGATTCAAACAATGTTTATTTAGGAAAGCAAG
>VMBQ01008309.1:0-18734 GCA_007657795.1 Dreissena rostriformis
ACTACCTAGTGTTAGATATTAATATTGTTTAGGCATAACGCATTGCTTAATAGGTCGTTGTCGGCTCAGGTTTTTCTTTAAAGTATCCCGGGCACTCTTAACTTACGGAAAATACGCGCAAATACACCCGGCCGTACTCCGTGGTACTTTTTGGTATATTGTCCGTATCCCTTATACTGAGTAGCATACTTAAAAGTATCCGGGCTACTTTTAAGTACTACCTGAGCCGACAATGACCAATCGAGCATTTGTTAATTCAAACCTGTAATACAAAATAGCGGCCATTCTAATATCTCAGCGAACATAATCCATTTCATGGTCACTGAACAGCGACACCTACCGTAGTTATCAGAGCGGACATAGTTCAAGTCAGGTCATATCTATATATCATCTTTGTGATCTTAGCCTTCAACAAGCGGCGACTTCAAAGGTCAGATCGCAGCGGCCAAAATAAATACTGCGATGGTTGTTATTTCATACCTAACAAAAGGTGATGAAAAAGACCATAAGAGTATTATTATAGACACAGAGACCATAATACTGTCGTTAACATTGTTTAGCCAGCATTAATTAGATTATGTAGACACATATTAATATGTAGTAGCATAAATGCCATTTTAATTGTCATTTTCTTGATCACCTTATCGATCGATCCTGATAGAGGTCCTGAAGTCGTCATGATCACGATCACGAAAGCGCGCCATTCGAAATATAGGCGCGCTCTGGGAAAAGGGGATTTAGTGCATGAGCGTCAAGTGTCCTCCCGGATTAGCCTATGCAGTCCGCACCGGCTAATCACGGACGACACTTTCCGCTTTTAATCTCATTTTCTTTTTAATAAAGTCACTTCTTAGAGAAAAATAAGCCGGAAAGTGTCTTCCCTGATTAGCCTGTACGGATTGCACGGGCTAATCTGGGTCTACCCTTTACGCTCATGCATTGAACCCCGTTTTTCAAGAGCGAAGCTCAATGATAATGACTTAAAATGCCTTAAATCGAGATCATTGTAGCGTTCAAAATTCTTTTAATGCACCTACAACAGCAGATGAAAGTCTATACAGCAGTCATAGTCAACTTTGCGATCGCCAATCAAAATAAAAGACAATCATACCCAGTGTGACCATGGCATAAATGAACATCAAAGCGCTGAAGGCACTGAAGATGTTCGCTATTGCATAATTTAACACGCAATTCATTTTTGAAAATCAATCGCAAGTTTGAAATGAACACACGCCATTCAACTTTATAAAGTGTGTGTCATAGCGCACGGGTCGAGTTTTGTGTGCACTTTTTATCATCCTTATTATTTCATAGAAATAACTAAGACAAAATAAAAACAACATGCTTTTTGGAAGTTCTGAAAGCATAGAAAGTATGATGAAAATGGTAATGAGAACTTAATATAAAGAAAATTTGCAGTCACCATCATATTAAAGGAATATTTTTTCTAATATCAAATGACTATCTCACCAAAAATATAAATTCATAATGAAAGTTCCGTGTACAAAACTTTTGATTTTTGACACCATATACAAATTCAAAATATACAATTATCTTCGTATCTTGTATATGGAGGAATAAAAGTATATAAACATTGCTGTTTATGCTTTACTTGTTACCCGAGCAGTTCACACGGTGTCAACAACGCTAACATAAACATAGGTATAGAGCACTAATGCGCTTTTAGGAGTAGCTGTTTCAGTTTTCATCTTAGTGACTTTTACATACCGCCAACAGACACGCATGAATATTTTCGAATATTTAATAAGCTGATTCGAGAAACAACCTCTGAATTTTTGCTACATCACTGCGTATGTGCTCAATTCAAAGGATGTAGCACTGTTCAGTGTAAGGAATTCCGGACTACTCTCTNGTACAATACGATCACTGTTTTTTTATTCTTTTCTATAAAACACCATTCGAAACTATTGCATTTAACACGATATTAATATAATGTTTCCATTTGTGAATAAACATAATTGGAGAACTCAAACCTTTTGCATAAATTATACAACTCTTTCTTGCGCGTAGTAAGCGGGAATTGGGTTAATCATACCTAGGCCGTACCGACCTGAATTTTACACTAAGCACTTTAGACGGTCGCTAAAGCGACCATCTAACTAGGATGTTGGTGAAGTTGAACATCGAGGTCATAGCAAAGGTCACCATAGTGGTCCTAATCACGCTCACCAACGCGGACAAAGTCAAAATCAGCCTAGTGGTAGTAATTAGGCTTAACATAGTGGTCATATTCAAGTGTAACATATCTTTAATAGACAAATTCGCCATGGAAGGTCATAGTCAAGTTCACAAAAGTGGTCACAGTTTACAGTCTTAAGAAAGCCATTTCTATGGTCGACAGTCCCAAGAGTTTAGAAAACAATAATTTCAATCAAATGTTAGTGGTTCACAGTCGGAGCAATTTTGAAAAACGTAAACTTCAAGCTTTTTTGATTATCGACAAAAAAGTGCAAGTTGTGCTTTAAGGTTAGGTTTTGAGTCGATTCTAATGAAGACAACCTTTTTTTTATCAAATGCGTATACGACAATAATGCTCTGTCGTTCCTGTTTATTAAGATAAAGTAGGTATAGGGGTATGGGGCTCCGGTAATTGAAAACATGTAATGTGCCATTCAAGATACGAATTCTGGACTATATTTGCAAACTACCGACTGCTCTTTTATTTTCGAATGCAGTAAAAGAGCAAACTTGGCACTCATATTCATCTGCGAAAATCGGTGTCTCAAACGCAAGTAACATATGGCTATCTTTTACACCAAGATTAAACTAAGTTGTAAAAAGTTCACTTATGACTATTTTATGTCGAAATAGGACTTGGCCAATATATATTTCACAACGCGTTTACTTATTTCGAAATAAACACACGCATATTGATCATTCTACCTCAGTCGCATATCAATAACCAACGCCTGCGCATAATAATGAGAAGGGAGCTTACCTTGGGTTATTACCCCGATATAACAACGGTTGTTTTCCTCGCATAGCGCGTGAATCTATTCTACCGAATAAAATTACAAAATCTTGTTTCTTTACATCTTAAAGAACTTATTACCGAACTTACGCACTGAAAGCAAAGTTAATTCAATTCTGTATATAAAATAAGTTTTAACAAGAAGAAAAGGCACATTGGATTATGAAGCATACAATTCGGACACTATATTTCGGATGTTATTGAAACACATTTTCGCGGTGGAGTTGTCGTAGAATCGAAATAATCGACGGTTAACCGTTGGTTATTGCGGTAATAACCAACGGTATGTCGTTCCGATGCTTGTTATCAAAGCACTCGGGCTAGGCCCTCGTGGTTTAATAGACCAGTTGAATGTTATTGTTTACATTCGGGATTTTCCGCGCATGCGCACTGACTGGTTGGCAAAAGCACTGGTTACAGCAACGTAAAACATATATAAAGGGCTTTTGTTAAGTCAATAAATTGATAAAAAAATCCGAAACAAACATTAAAACACCTGAATAATATTGCAATTTAGTAACAATAAATGTAAATTCATAAATATAAAAAACGAATTAGTTATTAGCATCAGATTAAAGGTGGTCGGAAGACTGAACACTGACAATTCCACAACACAAAACTATAAATTTACTGTATTCTTTTTTAAAGTAAGACCTAAATAAATGATATTTAAAAAATAATAATTTGATTATAATTTTAGTGGTGTGGATGTGACATTGTTAATTTTAATCAGCGATCGAAAGTGTAAGAGGTGCATTGAATCAATTATAAAACAAAGCCCTAAAAAGGCCTGAATTCATACAATCTTTAAATGTTATGGTAATTTTATCTTGCATTGAATTAATTTTCGTTTCGTTTTCATTTAATGACATAATTATTAAATTTGGGCATACATATGGAAAAAACTGCATATTATGCAAATTGAACAGTCTTTTCATGTATATTCAAATCACTTTACTAGTGATAATGATTGATACAAATCTAGCATTTTATATATGACACCATAAATCCATATAATATAGATGTATGGTTTCATATATAAAAGACTATATATTTATTGTATTTTTCGCAAGTGTATTTTACCCCTATTGTGATCAAACGTGATTGCTTGTTTTCATGGTGGTGTTTCGATCGTACACGGCAGTATCGTAAATCTGTACACGTATTAAAATAACGGAGTTTACATTTGCCAGTACCCGTTAAATACGTTAACTGTGTAGCAGAAAATGTGTACAATATTTTAAATGTATAGTTATTAAATACTTTNTATTTAAAAAAAATGTACAGCACTGATCATAGCTCTTCAAGTGTGTAAACAAGGTATGTGGGATATTAATCATTGCCAGTTAATTTTATTTATTAGTATTATCGTTGATGATGTTGATGATGATGATGTCTCTGTTTTGCTTGTTGCTATAAAATGTTGTCCCAGGAAAACTTTACGCGTGAGCGGGAAAATCAGTTGTAGTTTTCAAATCGTTATCAATATACCCCTTTCCGCATGCGCACGACTGATAACAGTACTTACCGGTGAGTGTTTTAAAATTCTTTTTAAAAGTACATGCACATTTTATGTTGGACTGTTGTTGTTTTTTTTTTTTCATCGCGACTATCAATATATTATTGAACGTGTATAAAATACAAAAAAATAAAATGAAAAGCTGTAAAAGGCCTTGTTTTATACATGTCCACGTGTTTGGGACTTCCCCTTAAAGGGCTTATGCGGCAGTTTATATGAATATGGTGCACACATATTTTGTTCCCTTTGTAATTATGTTAAAATAATATTTTACAGAAAGAAAACTAGAACATTCATGGCCACACATGTTGATAATATGAGTCGCGTTCTGAGAAAACCGGACAAAATGCATGTGCGTAAAGTGTCATCCAAGATTAGCCTGTGCAGTCATAATTTGACTTTGTTCCGGTTGACGTCACAAAGCTCGGAGAGATTAGAATCTGATATGAGTCGTTCTCTGAGAAAACTGGGCATAATGCTTGTGCGTAAAGTGTCGTCCCAGATTAGCCTGTGCAGTCCGCACAGGCTAATCTGGAACGACACTTTCCGCATAAACTGGATTTTCGCTAAGAAGAGACATCATTTAAACGAAAAAGTCCATAAAAGCGGAAATTGTCGTCACAAATAACACAAAATAGGCAAGATAAAATTTACATTGAAGACAAATTTCATAGAATACAGCAAAGACAAGTAAGCGCTGGTTAAAGCCGATGCCGACACTTTTACTCGTATTTGCTAGGAAACAAAATGGTGTCTTTGTGTCTTATGAACGAATCTGCACTAAAACTAAATTTAGATTCACATTGTACATGCATGATATATATGCTGGCGAATTCGGCTGGAAGCCTTTTTCGATTTCAGAATTAAACATCTGGCTTATTTCGCATTTTTCGACACATGTTCTTCTTAACTTTTATTTTTATTAATATTGAAATATATGTATAACAAGTTTGTTACACATTGTATATAAATTCATAAATATTTGACGAAATCGTACAGTCTCCCTTTAAGCCCAGTTTCCAGAACGCGACCCATATCCAGACATAACGGTGATCACCAGGTCCAACTTTATAGTCACCATTCGAACATTCGGAATAGGAGTCCCCCAGATCCATCAGTAGAGCGGTCTTAGTATAAAGCGTTAGATTAATCACGTGATAACTTTCTTAAAAGCCGTGCAATTTAATACTAGAACGAAAACGGGGACCTTCTTTACTGGTTTTTCAGCAACACACAATCTTTAAGACGTACAGAGCCCCATGCTGTCCTCGTTTCTAACATGATGTGTATGTGTTTTTTTTATCAAGTTAACACAAATGTAACAATTTCATGATTCAGATTAAAGCAACATCATTTTTACTGGTTAAAAACATCTACATGTCATTGTCTTGAAAGAAGAAATTTTAAAGAGTTTTTCTCTGCGCATTATGAAAGTTTAGTATTTTTTATCAAATTATAAAAACGTTCTCTCTAAAACCATATTAAAATTACGTTGTCCCTTGCATTATTATTTTTGGTAACCTTACACCTGCGGTATAATACTGCTAAATAGTTAGTGCTATATGTACGTTATCTTGTACTACACATCTAAGCGTTTTATAATCTTCTTTATGATCTTCAGTAAACTTTCTGAAAAATGTCGGTCGACCGCAAGCATTTCTTTACGTATGCTTTGCATATAAACTTTCTAATCTGGTGATTCATTCAACATCTTTTGGATTGGTAAAACCGGGTTCTCGTTAATCGATATCTGACTTCTTGTAGTCCGAATGCAATGAATCGTATAATTACTTCTCAATATTTCCCTTACATAACATAGTCACGTGATGCACATCGCATTTCATTATACAGATCAGACATAGTTCATTTTTATTTTCACGTAATATCAAGTCACGTGACGTGGAGCTGCTTTTCAATTGGTCTTCATCAGATTTACATTGAACGTGCGTTTTCACTGATCCGTAGCTTAAACTGGCGCTTAAATGTTGTAAAACATCGACTTAGCTCAAGTGTTGAACCGAAAACTTCGAAATGGTGGCTTCATTTAAGAAAACATGTGGTCTGGTAGACATCGCAGCTTGTGACAAATCCATCGGTGCAAATTAAATAAATCCCAAAATGTTTTGTCTAAAGCACAGACATAGAAAAAGACGGAATGTCGACATCGACTTAGAGGAAATTTTAGGACCACAATGGAAATAAGGGATATTGCTCCTTTTGTGTAATCCTTGGCGTTAGTTTGGATGCCATAGTGCATTCAATGCATGTACTTTTCAATTATGATTGTTTTTTTTACTTCATATTGTTTTATGTACATGTTGTTTTAATGCATTGTGTGTATGTATGCTTTCTCCGAAATAAATCTATCTATCTATCTATCGAACGCCCAATCACGACCAACCTTGAATTTTCGATTACTTGCATTGTGTTGATTGAATAACACATTTACACAATCAAAAAAGAAAGGTTTCCTTCTGCCCTTAAAATAATCTAAGTTTTCGTCGCAACGGTTATCGTTTTCATAACAGCATTGATCTCGGCAATCATAATGATCATCACTTCTAGTCTGGATGTAGCAGGAAAACTCAGGATCATCTTCAGTGTAGAACGCATCGTTACGTTGGTCAAAGTTGTCATTTATTTCACTTTCGGAGGTCTGATCCACGTCGTAACAAGGCTCCTCATTGTGGTCATAATTGTAGTCAGCAACGCGAAAATTACAGTACCCATCCTTGCGGTTATTTCGTCCAATCTTGTAGTCATTTCCTCGACCATTACTGGAAAAACGTTTGCAATTTTTAGCGTGGTCATTTTTATAAGAGTCGCACTTGTGACCAACTTTGCGTCCAACCCTGGTATAATCGTATAAGACCTCTTCACAGTAAATATAGTATCCATCATCATCCTCATAATCATTGTACTCCTTACGGACGTTCTGTACGTTTCTTTCAAAACAGGCCTCATCTTCCATGTATGTGTCACCATCGTTATCCCTTGTATTGTCATCATTGTGATCATTTGTGATTGCTGGTTCTGGGATCTGTAGCGTGCTGGTTTCTGTTGCTGTTGTAAACATTGGACTTTTGATCGTGATTAACATTGCTTTTCTATGCGTCTGTTCCAGTTTACATGTTGATGCAATTGTCGTTATCACCATCCCACACGACCCAGTTGCTTTTGGATCGATGGTTATTTCTGTCATTTGTTCGGTTATCATCTTCACTTGGTATTAACGTGAAGAACTATGGTGTCATGCGAAACTTAAAATTTTCCTTTTTCTCCAATTTGTCGTTTTTAAATTTTGTTCAGATTTGCTTCCGTCGTATTTCAAACAACATACACAGACAAAAGGAATTAATGTTCTTTGTTATAAGAAAGTCACTGAACGTGTTAAAATATATTAAAAATCCACTGCCCATGGTGAAATGTATTAACTGTTCAAGTTTACTTCCTCGATTTAAGCAAGACAATAAACTTAAACATATTTTGATAAACGTTCGAAGGTTTCCATACATGTTCTGATAAGAATTTAAGTGTTTTATTGCCATTCCTTAAAGCGGGACTGTACGATTTTTACATGTGTTAAATTTTAATATATTGATAAAATCATGTTACGATGAAACAAAATAGGCAATAAAAAATTATGCATTGAAGACGAATTTCATAAAATGCAGCAAAGACAAGCTAGCGCTGGTTAAAGCCAATGCCGACACTTTTACTCGTATTTGTAAGGAAACAAAATCGTGTCTTTGTGTCGTATGAACGAATCTGCACTAAAACTAAATTTAGATTCCCATTGTACATGCATTATATATATGCTGGCGAATTCGGCTGGAAGCCATTTTCAATTTCAGATTTAAATACCTGGCTTATTTCGCATTTTTCGACACATGTTCTTCTTAACTTTTATTTTAATTTATATTGAAATATATGTATACTCATTTTTAACACATTTTATAAAAAATCATTTTTATTTGACAAAATCGTACAGTCCCGCTTTAAAGATCAGCGATTGGCAAACGCATTGATTAATCTATATCTGTTTATTGCTATTTATAAACGTTTTCTGAAAACAAAATGCTATTCATGAACGTAATCTGAAAACGAGTGAAATTCTGCTGTGGTTGTATATAAATCGTCCAACTCGTCCAAGAGCATGGACTTATCATTAAAATGTGTCAATCTTCATATTAATGATCATGTCTGTTAACGAAGTAGTGATCAGATTGTTATGTAACTCATCATATCCACCGTTCTAGAATGTTATAGGCGTAATCAGCATTCTAGTCTTCAGCAGATTAAGTACAATCATCTTAAGATCTTAACGATCATCACTGTACTAGTCAGTATTGTTGTCATTATAGAAGTCATTGTCGTAATATATTTCATCACACTCCCCATTATAGTAAGAATCATCGCTGTGTACAGATTGGTCACCTCGTCCAACATTATAGTACGTATTATCACAACCAACATCGTTGAAGTTACTATGGATCCTATTGTGGTGCGGTAGTCGAGTGGTAACACTCTGGTCTACCATTCCAGAGGTCGTGGGTTCAATCCCTGGCCGGGGCACTGGAAATTTCCGAAATGCTTCAAGTGTTTCCCACCCAACTAGAGATGTACTGGTATGAAACCCAGGTAATTCTCGCGTGTATCGGTGCTATACACTGAGCACGTAAAAGAACCAAGGGATCTATTCGCAAAAAGCTAGGGTATCGCACCCGGATTCCTTGTATCTCAATACTGTCTCTCCAAAAAAAGGACTCCATTGGAAATAAGTGCTTGCACTTTCATGGGTTATCCTTGACTGCAAGGTCAAATAAATACATACATATTGTTTTTAAACCAGTCTTCATTCCAAGTGCACTTAGCATCGCAGCAAACATAGTAGTTCTTATTGTAGATATTAAGCAAAGCATCATCTATGTGATATCAGTTATCATAGTCACTGTCGTCATAGAGGTCATCATTGCTAGCATATAACTCACCATCGCAACAATTGTAGTTTTTACTATTTCGACATATATAAATGTCATCATTGTGTCTATACATGTAATAATCATCTTCGCTACCTACAAAGTAGACCCCATTGCATCCAAAATAGTCGTCATCACATTCAAAGCGGGAGTAATTGCGCCGACCATAATGGTCAATATCTGCATCATAAGCATTTAACGAGTTAATGCATTTATTATAATAGTTGCACCGGGACATCGCCGATATTACTATAGTAGGCCACAAGGTCTTCATTGATTCGTTGTACCCTCACCAGATACGCTCCAGGCTCCCTAAAGTCGTAGTTTAAACTTAATATTCCCCCCTCCCCCACACATAAAACACATACACACAAAAACAACAACAACAACAACACACACACAGAAAAAACAGCGGTAGTCTATACTGTGTATTAGCCTAAAGACTTTTTTTTTTTCTTAATTGTTCATTTAAAATTAACAACTTTGTTTATTTAACAAAATAAGTTTTACAATTACTGTAGTCTCATAAAAACGTCCAATAACACACGTAACACAATCAGGTTACTGAGGTATAATTTACTAGGTTAACACTTTTTATAGTTAATTTAAAAACAAAATATAAAAAAGTACAATCACAGGTGGGTTGATAATGATTGTTCTTTTTTTTTCAGATAAATTGATTTTTATCTAGAATGGAACTTGTTGTTTATGTTTGCATGTTATAAACAGCTGTAAGTCTATCTAAAATCAATTGTAAAAAGAAAATAGTAAAATACATTTACTGTAACGGTTGTTTTCTCAGTCTTGTCTTGTATTACAAAAGAAATATTAGTTAATATAAAAAAATATAAATATAAAAAAGTTATACACATGAACTCTTATCAGAGGGTCAGTTCACAGAAAACTACAATATGTTAAAACTGATAATTATTAAGTAATAAAGTTTAAGTAAAAACAATTTCCTCATGCGAACCATGTATACTTCACATTGCAATACAACATAGAATTAAATAGCTAACTTTTGAAATCCGGCAAAGCGTTTTCTTAGTCATCGAAGACAAAAGATTCATAAAAGCGACCATACTCATTTTCATAATGGGAGCGATCGTCATAGAGATAATACGAATCATCGGAGACATCTTCTGAAGGTTCGTAAATAAATCATGATATCTGTCACTGAGTCCACCATCGGAATATAATAATCGTTATCGTAAAGGGATTCATCGTCATACGTAGATAATCACGATACTCGTCGATATCAGAGTCATCATCATCGCTTTCGTAAACAAATTCCAACTCTTTGCCGTTCACTCAGTACACTCGTCATCGCTTTCATAACAGCATTGCTTATCTCGACAAGTGTAGTCCCCACCGCCGTCAGTCTACGTGTAGTTGACAAACTCCTCATTAGGTGCCCAGCTGGAGTCCTCATGGCCACCGTTGTCAGATTGTTCGCTATCAGTGTCAGTTTCGGAATCCTCTTTGATGTCGTAAAAATGCTCCTTATCATGAAAGTAATCCGTTACAAGGAAATCACCGTAGTCATCCTCGCGGTTATTTCTGTAGTGAATGTGGCCATTCTTGTATCGTTTTACGCGAAAACTGTAGTCATTCGTACGGGAGGTTTGGGATCGATTTTGCGTTCAGCCAGGCAATAACCGTAGAAGTCCTCGTTGCATTCATCACAATAACCAGCGTCGATGTCACTATAGTAGTCCTCGGCTCGGCTTTTTTAGAAGTCCTCATCTTCGACTTTGCTGTTGGCATTATATAAGTCATCAACGCAATCTTGATTGCTTCCATCATTTGTTTTCATGTGGCCAACGAAAATAACATAAAATATTATGGCTATATTTTACATCAAGATGAATCGTAGTTCACTTAAGACTATTTTATGTAGGAAAAGGGTTTGTCCAATATATACGTTCACCTTGCATTTAATCATATCGAAATAATGGCACACATGTCAACTAAATTGAGATGGTTCGTCATGCACAAGAACCACATCGCAACCTCTGAATGTCATACGACTATTAGGAGATTAAAGGAAAGTGTACATCAATGATCTTAAATGTGCAAAGACGGTATTTCATGTATTAATAATTGGTAGTGCATGCTCTTGTTTATTATTATCACTGTTGATGATGTTGATGATGCTGATGTCGCTATTGTGGTTGTTGCTATAAAATGCTGTCCTATGGACACTTTCCACGGTCGTGGTAAAATAAGTTGAAGTAAAAGAAATCGTTATCAGTATAGCGCTTTACGCATGCGAAACAATTACGGTACTTTCTCTTATCTCTCATCTTTGCCTATGGTCCCGTCTGGGAAATAGGCCGCCGACCAGCCTCCTCCAGGCGTCTCGGTTCAGGGCGAGTCACTCCAGCTGCCCCCACGTCTTACCGAGATTCATGTGTTGACCACTGGGTAATGGTGATGATATTTTTGAAGTTTCAGTTTGATTGCTTGAGAGATGAATAGCAGTGCGTTACACAAACTTGTAACATTTAAAGCTGGTAGACATACCTATCGACAAATCGACCGACCAATGAAACTCTTTCCTGCAGGATAAAACAAAAACAAAAATATTATAAACATGACATCATATATACATTGTATAAACATATCAGTCAATATCGCTATTAAGACTAGGCTTTATCACAAGTAGGGTCCATTAAATAAGAAATTAAGGAAAGCCAAACTGAAATTCATTCCCTGAGTGTTACACATGAAGTCCAATCAGAGGTTCAGTTCACAAAAAAACTTAGGTATGTTTAACCTGGTCATTATTACATAATGTTGTATAAGTGCAAATGTCCACATGCACATTTTAGTGCCTGTTAAACAACATACAGATGAATGAAATAAATAATTTGGTTCAGTAAAATAGTTACAGCTTTGCTTTGTTTATTTGCATTTTAAACGTCCGCTGTGGACATTTTTGTAAATATTTCCGCAGACGTAGATTCACAGGCACGAAAAGCTCAAACGACTCTTGCATTCATCGACATCAATCAGGTAACCAACAAAATGTAAACAAACAGACGTTTTCAAAGACCAGATTAATATGCGATCTTTTATTTACAGTCATTTTTATGCATATCTTTCGATAACTATATGTTTATTAAAAAACACAAAGGCTATTATTTTACAGATTAAGCATTTTTATAATCTCTGATAAGTGCCGTTTCCGGTATGATATGTATATCGTTATTTTAGTGTTCTAATTAAGCACACCATTCCAAAAGTTGATTGCTATTTATTTACACATTAAAGCAGCAATAAAATACTTGCAGCACATAGTGGTCATCATCGCTGTCACCATAATCACCATCGTAATCATTGTAGCTAGCATGGTCATCAAGGCAATCATATTCATCATGGTTGGGATCATCATAGGGATCAGATAAATCATCGGAGACATTACCCCAGCAAGAATAGAAGTCAACCTCTGAAGGAGAGTAATTTAATAAATAAACATAACTGTCACTGAGTCCACCCTCTGAATAATTATCGTAATCGGAATAGAGATCATCGTCATATCCCTGATCATCACGATTCTCATCGATATCAGAGTCATCATCATCGCTGTCGTGAACGACGTCCAACTCTTGACCGTTATAATAGTTTACGTCATCAGTACATTCTTCATCGCTTTGGTAACAGCATTGCTTATCTCGACAGTTGTAGTCCCCATCGCTGTCAGTATACGTGTAGTTGACAATCTTATGATAACCCAAACTGGAGTCCTCATCATCAGCGTTATCATATTTTTCACTATCAGTGTCAGTTTCGGAATCCTCTTTGATGTCATTAAAATGTTCGTCATCATAAAAGCAGTCCGTAACAAGGAAACCACCGTATTCATCATCGCGGTTATTTCTGTAGTGAACGAGGCCATTCCTGTATAGTTTTACGCGAACATTATAGTCATTCCTATGGGAGTTATAGTCAACTTTGCGACGAGACAGGCAATAGCCGTAACAGTCCTCATGGCAGTCATTATAATGACAAGCGTTTATGTCACTATAGTTATCCTCGGCTTGGTTTTTATAGCAGTCCTCATCTTCGATATTGTTGTTTATATTAAACAAGTCATCAATGCAATCTTGATTGTTTTCATCATTGAGGTCGTTGTTAAGATCATTTTTATAACCACTATTATCGTTTTCATTGTTATTATCTTTACTGTTATCAACATAATCATTGTCATCGTCATCCCTATGATCGGCATCATTCCTGTAACATGTGGAAATTGTCGTTGCTGATGTTGTTATCAGTAGCGTGGTCATGACAGTTGTAAACATTTTCCTGCTGATCACGATAATGGTCGTCTTAAAATCGCATTAAATTGTACTGACCAAGTTTACTTAACGCATACATCACATGACTCAAAACTCAAAGCAAAGGCATTTAAGTATGACCTGAATAGGAAAACTACGAATGTATATCACGGATATTCGGGGAAAAGGTTTGTTATGGCGGTTTCAGTGCACATGAGTCTGTTTAGATTTAAGTGACCAAATATTTAATTAAAAATTATCATAATATATCAGCAAACATTTCAGTCATTTTTTGAACATCCACCGAACAGTATGGATCCTACAAACATTAGTATGCAGTCTATTAAAAAAGCCGGAAAACATTCAAACACAACTGCAAAGCTAAGCTTGTCGCGCAATGATAGTGTACAGTGTAAGATACGATTGTCATATTGATACTATACGACATAGGACATAAATTTATTTAGACTTAAACAATGAGTATAGTCTCAACCCTGACATGTTATAAATAAATGTAATCACAACTTAATTGTGAATATAATAATATCGTTTAAAACTATGATCACAGTAATGCATAGAATTTCAATAAATATTCAGTTAATTAAGCAATATTTACTTTTGTATGTTTAAACGACGCATATTCAAATATGACTATCGTTTTTGTCGTCATTTAACTTGTAAAAGTCAAATCCAAATCGTAGAAACTCGCAATCGTCAAATGAAAAATCACCGTCGGCATAGTATTGATCTTAAGAGACAGTATACATGGCGACATCAGAGGGGTAACCATGGCAGGAATCCTCGCTCGTCGTATCGGTTATGTATTTTACATACATGTGGTCTATATAACAAATTTCGTAGTCATCGTCGTCGACATAATCTATAGTATAGTCTACATCATAAAGAGCATCGTCTACGCCATCTAGAGCATCGTCTACATCATCTAGAGTTTTGTCTACATCATCAAGTGCATCGTAGTAATCATCAGGTATAGAATAGTAGTCGTTTCGATGCGATTGAAATAGTCATATTGGCGTTTATTGCTTTAACCATTTTCTCGTTCATTATCGAGATAATCAACATGTGCATCTCTAAAGTCATCATAACTTTCTTTATAGCAGCGTTTATTTAAGTGCCAATTAGCACACTTGTCCTAGCTGTCGTCATATACTATATTCTGAAACTTGTTCTTGCTCGAATGCTTCATATTACTGTATTCGTTGTCGCTGTCGAAGCAACAATCATCTTCGCTGTCAGCATTCTCATCTTCGCTCTCATTATGATAGTCATCATCGACAAAACCCTGTAAATGATTATCAGAAACATTTTCGAACTAGGACGATGTACCAATTAAACAAATGTTGTGAGCAAATTCGAAGAGGATTGTGGGGAAAAATGTGACATCTGTTCGCAGCGTATTTATAGCCATAATAGGAATACTGTCCCACTCCTTGCAGCCATGAATTTCAACAGACCGAACCATTATTTATTTCAGTCTAAATATCGTTAGAACAAATGTTCTTAGCAAGTTTCATGAAATTGCACCAGAAATGTGACTTCTAGAGTGTTTGTACTTTTTTTATATAGTCATACTATGAAAAATGCCCCGATCCCGGCAGCAAATTTTACTTCTTCAACAGACCTAAACAATGTTCTTACCCGGCCATGATATAATTTAAAAAATATCCCGAGCAACTATGACGAAGATTGTGCAAGAAATTCCACTTTGAGAGTGTTCACTATGTTAAACAATCGTCATAAAAGGAAAACTGCCTCATCCGCTGGCATCCTTTTTTGTCAACTGGTCAGAATCATTTTTGAATTCAGTCGATACTTTGCTTTGCACGTTTGACGGTTACCGGTATTAGGCAATCTTATGGAATGTTCCCAACGTTTTACAATGGATGGCCATATAAGAGAAATTGCTTTAGCCCTGGCGGTCAGGATTTTCAACCGATCGGAACCATGTTTCAACGGCTGAGATATCACTAGAATTCATGTTCTGACCATATTTCATGATGGCTTGGCAAAATTGACTTCTTGAGTGTTCGTTAGTGTTTTCTTTAAACTCGACGTTGCAACATAGTTTTCCACCCCACAATTATCCAGTTTCGAAGTCGACCGATAAATCATTTGCAATTCGAATCAAACGTGAAAAAAATGAGACCTATATAGTTTTTACAAGATTAATATTGACTACGCAAGACGAAAGGCAAACGACAGACAAAAGGCGATCACAAAAGCTCACCACTGTATGTTAGAGCACGTTGTGAACAGTTGAGCTACATTATCAAATAGCAGAAGATAATTGGGTTTACAGATAAAACAACCAAAATAATAACAGAGTTATGTAAAGTAATTGAAAAATATAATATGGAAGTGAAAGTTTAACGTTTTGAAAACACGTTGAATTGTTCCCTTTATCTAACAGCAAGGACTTGGCGAGGACTAGCCCGAGTATGTGATGAAATCGCGATCGAAACTTTACGAATTTTTCAAAGAGTGCCTAGATAATGACAAACACGCTTTCTTTCGAAATGACCATCTCGTTGTCGATGGTGTGAAATNACGCTCATGCATTAAACTCCCTTTTTCAATTTCAGTGAGTACTACTTTAGCGAGGACAATCTGCAGCGTGACTTCTTCCTGCGTCGCAAGATGCAGACGGGTGGCTGGATTGCCATAAGTCTGATCGCTAGTTTTCACCGAGTGCAGGCTCTCACCCAGAATGTCGCGCTCATTATAGAGGTATGCATGGGGATATACCGTCCATTAGTATGTTTTTGTGGTCAGTTATGGTGGTGCTTGTTGTCCCCTACCGGTTTCACCGGAGGGGACTTATGGTTTTTGCTCCGTCCGTCTGTCTGTCAGTCTGTCACACTTTTCTGGATCCTGCGATAAATTAAAAAGTTCTTCATGTTTTTTCATTAAAATATGAAACATGGATAGATGGCAATATGGACATTATGCAAGTCATCATTTTGTTCCAACGTCAAAATTTTTGGTTGCTATGGCAACAAATATATATATATATATATATAAAAATCTGACTATGGTGGAGCCGGTAGGGGACATCATTGCTTGGCAATACTGAATAGTCTTGTTTTACTACCGTTTGGAATGTTAATTTTGTCCAAGAAATTTCTGTTTTTATATTTTAACGATATGGTGCTTAGAGCATTCTTCTTATGTTCACAATTTTGTGTCTTTATGTATGTATTGGTTATTTTCTTTAAGATCACAAATCGCATCAATGTGTTTAGGCTAGGACTGTTCTTGCAGCCCTGAAAAGTGTATTGCAATACACTATGGAAAACCCATATTGCAATACATTACAATATATTTCAATATTGCTGCAGCCCAAGTAAGGGGAAACCCCAAACGCTGCCATAATAGTATTGTGTACTATTTAGTATGATAATATGAAAATTCCAAACATCAAACTTTAATAAAAAGTTAATTAACCTGTTATTTCTCTCACAGTCCCTAGCAGAGAGCACAGCGTTAGAGGTGTCCGAGGATCGCACCCGCGTTCGAGGAATTAAAGAACCGGAGAAGTGGCCCCTGGAGGACTCCATGGCAGTTAACCCCGGGGCGCTTGCTGCGACACGACTTCAACCCGACGTCCCAGAGTTTGTTCCCGGTCAGCTGCATGCTGATGTGCCTGAATTCGTACCTGGGAAGATGTATTCCTTCACCGGACAATCTGGTGAGACATTCTTTAGGAAGTCAAGTTATACATTCATAAAACTTATAGATGTTTTTGCTAGTGTGAAGTAAAAAAAAGAAAGATATTTTCAATATTATTTGTATTGAGGAAGGACAACTTCTTAAAGATTTTGTTATAGAATTTCAAATTGTTTGATGTAAATGCTATCAAATGATCAATTCTTAATTGTCTGTTGAAAAAAACCCACAGAAATTGCACCACTGTTTAATATAAGTCCCATGAAAGCAGCCTTGTAAATATAATTTCAAGAACAATAAACAGCTAAGACTGGCCATATTTCAGACCATGGTGATGATGACCACCGCCTGGGTAAGCAGTCGAGGGTACACGAGGACCTCTACGCCCCCAAGCTGTCCTCCAGTGCCCCCGAGCTCCAGGGAGAGTGGAAGGAGGTCAAGAAACGGGCCAAGGACAGGAAGGAGAAAAAGAGGAAGAAGGTAATATGCAGTATACAAGACACAGCGAAACCTAAATCTGAAAGAGTTACAATGTACATTGACACACATTTGAGTGCTGTCAATCAAGATGTCTGAGAATAAATTTTAAAAGTTAAGACAACAAGCTGATTTGCCAAATGTCTGACAAGATAACAAGTGTGTCAGACATTGTGTATTTCGTGCACCTTGCAAGCTAAGTTATCTTTTATTTTTTAACCAAAAAATAACAGCGAGCTCACCTTAGACTCGCCAAATATGCTTCTTTTTCAACTTTAGATTAAGACATGTGATAATATTAATTGTCTCGCTTTCTAGTGATAATATCACAAAGTATCGATCCGAAAACAAACAAATGTCCTTACGCAGGTATAAAAAGAGCCTGGCTCTGTGAAAAGGGGTTTTAATGCATGTGCGTAGTGTTGTCCCAGATAAGCCTGTGCAGTCTGCACAGGCTAATCAGGGACAAAACTTTCCGCTTTTATTGTATTTTTCTTCTAAAGGAAGACTCTTCTTGATGAAAATTCAGTTGAGACAGAAAGTTTGGTCCCTGATGAGCTGATGAGGACTGCACAGGCTAATCTGGGACGACACTTTACGCACATGCATTTAACACCGTTTTCACAGAGTGTGATTAAACTTAAACCTAATACATTACTTCACATGTACAGGAGCCCACTGGCGGCGAAGACAGGCCTCAGCAAGAGGAACTTGACTTCATGTTTGATGAAGAGATGACAGAGTTTGAAGGAGTCGGCAGGAGAAATAACTTCACTGAGTGGTAAGAAATCGTTAAA